>JAJHUR010132155.1:0-10683 GCA_027495735.1 Lutjanus campechanus | reverse complement strand
AACTAGTTTCTAAAAAATGAACTTATGGGCGTGACGGGTCGGCCCCGTGTTCCCTACGTCATCGCGGGGGATCTCATTAGCGCTACGGCCCCAGCCAGGTGACGACAGGGACCTGCCACGGATCGGTCTGGGCCCTACCAGGGACCAAACGGAAATTTTAAGTGGCTGGATCTGTATATCTGACCTCTTAGTCACATACAAGCCAGTACGTAGTCTGAGATCCCGGGGCAACAAAGTTGAAAGGTCAAGAATAAAGTTGATGTGGCAAGAAAAAAGTCAAAAGGTCAAGAAAATAAAGTTAAATTTTTGAGAATAAGGTCGAAATGTCAAGAAAAAAGTTGACAGGTGGTGAAAAAAGTCAAAATGTCCAGAATGAAGTTGAAATGTCAATAGAAAACAGTTGAGAATAAAGTCAAAATGTGAAGAATAAAGCCGAAATGTTGAGAATATGTGTTGAGAATATGCCTGAATTAAGGTTGAGAATAAAGTCAAAATGTGAAGAATAAAGCCGAAATGTTGAGAATATGTGTTGAGAATATGCCTGAATTAAGGTTGAGAATAAAGTCAAAATGTCAAGAAAAAGGTTTAAAGAGAATAGAGTTGAGATGTCAAGAAAAAAGTAGGAATGTCAAGAATAAAATCAAAAGGTTGAAAATAAAGTTGATGTGTCAATAAATAAAGTTGAAAGATGAAAAATGTTGAGAATAAAGTTAAAATGTTGACAATAAATGTCAAGAATGAAGCTGAAAGGTCGAGAACAAAGTTGAAAGTCAAGAAAAAAGTTGAAATGTGAAGAATAAAGTCAAAATGTCAAGAAAATGGTATAAAGGTTGAGAATAAAGTCAAAAGATTAACAACAAAGTTGATGTGTCAAGAAAACAGTTGTAAGTTTAAATTTTGAGGAAAAAGTCGAAGTGTTAATGAAAAAGTTGAAAGGTTGAGAATACAAAAAAGCTGCAAGTTGAGAACAAAGTTGAGATGTCAAGGAAACAGGTTTAAAAGTGGAGAATGAAGCTGAAAGATTGAGAATGTTGAGCATGAAGTCAAAATGTCAAGAAGAAGGTTGAGAATAAAGTTAACATGTTGAGAGTCTTGCAGTCTTGTTTTTACCCTCTTAGAAATATTTCCAAAATATGGCCTATTTTATCTTTCAAAGACACAGAGACCATTTTACATGCTTTTATCTCGATGCACTTCAACTATTGCAGCAGCCTCTTCACTCGCCTCAACCAAAAATCAATGAATCGGTCACAGGTTGTACAGAACTCACCTGCTTTGGCCTTTAACAAGATCTAAGAAAAGTGACCACATTACGCCTGTTTCAGCCTCCTCTCACTGACTTCCAATATGTTTTAGATTTGATTTCTTGCTGTTGGCTTTTAAAGCTCTTCATGGCCTCTCTCCATGTTATATATCTGGCCTCTTAGTTGTATACAAGCCGGTACACAGCCTGAGATCCTCGGGCAATAAAGCTGAAATGTTGAGAATAAAGTTGATGTATCAAGAAAAAAGGTGAAAGGTGGAGAATAAAGTCAAAATGTTGAGCATGAAGTCAAAAAACTGAAAATACAGTTGAAATGTTGAGAATAAAGCTGAAATGTTGAGAGTAAAATCAAAAGGTCAGGAATAAAGTCAAAATGTAAAGAGAGACCACAAGAGAAAGAAGATCACATTACACCTGTTTCAGCCTCCTTGCAATGGCTTCAGAACGTTTTAGATTTGATTTCTTACTGTTGACTTTCAAAGCTCTTCATTGCCTTTCTCCATGTTATATATCTGACCTCTTAGTCACATACAAGCCAGTACGTAGCCTGAGATCCCGGGGCAACAAAGTTGAAAGGTCAAGAATAAAGTTGATGTGGCAAGAAAAAAGTCAAAAGGTCAAGAAAATAAAGTTAAATTTTTGAGAATAAGGTCGAAATGTCAAGAAAAAAGTTGACAGGTGGTGAAAAAAGTCAAAATGTCCAGAATGAAGTTGAAATGTCAATAGAAAACAGTTGAGAATAAAGTCAAAATGTGAAGAATAAAGCCGAAATGTTGAGAATATGCCGAAATGTTGAGAATATGCCTGAATTAAGGTTGAGAATAAAGTCAAAATGTCAAGAAAAAGGTTTAAAGAGAATAGAGTTGAGATGTCAAGAAAAAAGTAGGAATGTCAAGAATAAAATCAAAAGGTTGAAAATAAAGTTGATGTGTCAATAAATAAAGTTGAAAGATGAAAAATGTTGAGAATAAAGTTAAAATGTTGACAATAAATGTCAAGAATGAAGCTGAAAGGTCGAGAACAAAGTTGAAAGTCAAGAAAAAAGTTGAAATGTGAAGAATAAAGTCAAAATGTCAAGAAAATGGTATAAAGGTTGAGAATAAAGTCAAAAGATTAACAACAAAGTTGATGTGTCAAGAAAACAGTTGTAAGACCAAGAAAATAAAGTTTAAATTTTGAGGAAAAAGTCGAAGTGTCAATGAAAAAGTTGAAAGGTCGAGAATACAAAAAAGCTGCAAGTTGAGAACAAAGTTGAGATGTCAAGGAAACAGGTTTAAAAGAATGTCAAGAAGAAGGTTGAGAATAAAGTTAACATGTTGAGAGTCTTGCAGTCTTGTTTTTACCCTCTTAGAAATATTTCCAAAATATGGCCTATTTTATCTTTCAAAGACACAGAGACCATTTTACATGCTTTTATCTCGATGCACTTCAACTATTGCAGCAGCCTCTTCACTCGCCTCAACCAAAAATCAATGAATCGGTCACAGGTTGTACAGAACTCACCTGCTTTGGCCTTTAACAAGATCTAAGAAAAGTGACCACATTACGCCAGTTGCAGCCTCCTCACACTGACTCCCAACATGTTTTAGAATTGATTTCTCACTGTTGAATTTTAAACCTCTTCATGGTCTCTCCCCATGTTATATATATCTGACCTCTTACTCAAATACAAACCTGTACATAGCCTGAGATCCTCGGACGGATGTCTTTTATCTTTTAGATAGAACATTCACAGTCAGAGCCCCAAAGTTATGGAACAAGCTGCCTGAAGAAATCAGGTCAGCAGAGTCAGTGATGCCTTTTAAATCTCTTCTTAAAATATTCTTTTGTCGGAGAACTGTTCCTGATTTGACTTGATTTTCATTAACTGCCTTTTATTGGTTTTATGTTTTATTTGCTTTGGTTATAACTGATTGTATTTTGCTGGTTTTATGATTTGCTTGTTAAGAAGTTGCGTCCTTGTGTGAAGCATCTTGTAATGTGTTTAGAAAAGCGCTCTTTCCATGTGAGCATGAGTGTGAGAAAGGCAGGCTGACAGGGAAAGTAACAACAGGGATAAGATAGATAAAGTAACTACACATTCAAAACAACTGAATTCAAAGTCAGACTGAAACAGAAAGAAAGAAAGAAAGAAAAAAAATCAAGCAGCAGCTACCAGAGCTGTTAAATAAGTAGTTCCAAAAGAAGTTCAGGGAGATAAATCTCTGATTACTTCCTGCTGCATGTTTTTGTGGATTTAGGGTAGAAACACACAATAACTGGCTCTCATGAATTTATAATGAGAAGCAGTGAATCCCTCTTGAGGAGTCTGATGGGATAATGGGCAGAGACAGGCAAAGTTCAAATTAATAAACTGACCCAGAACGGGTGGAAATTGTGGCATGGTAAGTAATCACGGCTGACATACATTAGATCGTAGTTAATAAATTGTTGTATGGTACCAGGACCGTTGCTTCAAGCCATCCTTGTCCTTGTATGACCAAAGTGAGAGCTGTGTCTGTATTCTCAACACAAAGTCAAACACGTTTTCAGTGGGTGTTGGAGTGTACCAAGGTTGCCCCTTGTCTCCAATACTATTTGTGATTGTCATGAACAGGGTCTTCAGGCCTCATGTGGGAACGTCAGAATTGCGTCTTTGTTTTGTGCAGATGATGTTGTTCTGTTAGCTTCATCAGACTGTGGCCTTCAGCACGCACCGGACTAGTTTGCAGCCAAGTGTGAAGCAGCCAGGAGAATAATCAGCACCTCTAAGTCTGAGGCCATGTTGAAATAAAGTTGAAATGTCAAGAAAGTAGTTGAAAGGTCAAGAATAAAGTTGAAATATTGAGAAAAAGTTGATCTCTCAAGGAAAAAAAAATCAAAAGGTCAAGACAATAGAATCTGAATTTTGAAAATAAAATTGAAATGTCAATAAAAACTTGACAAGTTGCGGATAAAGTCAAAACGTCTAGAATAAAGCTAAAAGGTTGAGAAAAAAGTCAAAAGGTCGAGAGAAAACTCAAAATGCCGGGAAAAATGTGGAGAATAAAATCAGTGACACGCGGCTTATGTGCATCACATGACTTTATAAGCTGCTTTAGTGTCACGTGACTTTCATAACGTGACTTTCATTTTGGGAGTTGCTTCAGTGATGTCACATGACACACCAAATGTGATGTAGTCATGGTAATTGCAAAAATGGTCCTGTCCTAAACCTAACCAAGTAGTTTTAGTACCTGAACCTCACCAAACTGCGACACCTTCGCACCATGAACCACAGGCGGTTTCACGGCATTAATCACATAATAAAAATGGCTTTCTGGCCACGTCAGCTACAGCTGCTCAAGGGTACCTTCTGCTCGAGATGCCGAGGGGCAGTGACAAATCATCACCATGTGGCTAGCTGGGAGGAGAGCATGTTGAGTGAAGAGCTTGGACACCCGGAGGGAGCTCAAAGTGAACTCGGAGGACACCCAGGGGTAGATCCAGAACTCGCCGGAGGGATTACGTATCCCACATGGCCTGGGAAAGCCTCAGGGTCCCCCTGGAGAAGCTGGAAAGTGTGGCTGTGAAGAGAGATGTCTGTAGTACCCTGGTTGGCCTGTTATCACCGCAGCCCGACCCTGGATAAGCAGAAGAAAATGGATGGATGGATAGATGGATGTGCTTTCTTATTATTTTACAACACTAAATAGATATGTACAATTGTGAGGAGAGACAGCAACAACAGTTGGACCAACAGTAAAGTGCATTTCGATCAACAGCTCACGTTGAATGTTCATTCAGACCGGCGTATTCTGGGCAATTACAAACACAAAACTTGGGCCCAAATGTAAAGCTTCAACATTAATTTCAGCTGTTAGATATCGAGTTTCTCTCAGTGCACAGAGTGACTAATCAATAAAAAAATTCCAATTTCTGTGTCTGTGTGGGACATGGTGGAGTCTCTCATGTGTAGGAGGGGACTGGCGCTTCTTGTAGTCAGACCAATTTCAGTGTCAATTACAAAGTTCCAGACAAGATCAATTCATCCCTGAAAAGCAATTGGACTTAATTCAAATGCAACTCTGTTGTCTGGAGAAGGCAGGGAGCAGGAGGCTATACAGGGGTGTGTAAGCATAATGCTGCATTATTTCATTGAAATAGGTGTCTGTTTTTTATCCCATCATTCTCATGAAGCAGTTTAAGAAAATGTATTTGTGTGTGTGCCCTAACAGCACACTTTAATACTTTATTTTTGCCCTGAAGTCACAAGTTCGGCTGTGACTTCAGGGCAAAATGAACCAAAGGATTTATGTTAAGGGTTTCTGGCACTCCTATCGGCAGGACAGCATCGTTTCTCAGTGTCACAAACAGAATTCATAGAAGCATTTTGTGATGTGTCACATCTACAGTTAAAAAGAATAACTCGACATGTTGGGAATTTGCTTTCTTTCCCAGAGTGAGACAAGAGGATTACTATCAGCCTCGTGTCTCTGTCTGAAGAATGAAAGCTGGAGAAGGTGATTAGCCTAGCTTAGCAGAAATAAACAAAATTCAAAAATACACTTACCAACATCTTGCAACATTCCAGCACTTAACTCCACTTAAAACCACAAACTGTCATTTTTACATTTCCCAGCAGCTCTCTAGCTCTCTCGCTCCAAACATAGCACAGACATGAGAGAGCTATTTATCTCATCTAACTGTCAGAGATTAAGTGAATCCCACTATTTTGATATATTTTAACCATTTCAGTTTGGTGTGAGAGTATGATTACATTTAAAGCTATTTGGTTAAAGTTTGGAAAAAGCATGTGCATAACACACCAATGTCTTTTTGTGTGCCACTTCGCCATTCATACATGACAAGCGAAAAGCTTAAAATACCCAGACATTACACACAAAAATACTTAAACAAATTCTCATAACTAAGACATTACTTTTTAGAAACATTTTAGAAACGCCATGACAAGGTGCTCATGACAATCACTAACACCCTGGAGCAGGAGAGACACAAGAAACACCAAACACACAGGAAACCAACACCATCAATCAAGTTCATGAAGGATGGAGAAATGCCATCAACCACAGCAAGAACATAAAAAAACTGCAACAGAAGGCTTTATCATACGGAAGACTGCAGTTTCTCCAGGTCGTCCAGACAACCCTTGGGCCAGATGTGGTTTTGTGGTCAGACGAGGTGATCCTGATTGAGCTTACAGTCCAGTGGGAAGAAGGGTGTGACCAAGCTGAGTGCCAAATACCAGGACCTTTTGCCGGGGCTGCAGGTTGAAGGGATGGCAGCATGACTGTTTCCAGTCAGGGTCGGCAGAAAGAGGAGGAGGAGAAGGAGGGGGAGAAGGAGGAGATGGGCAGTGATTTGGCCACTAGTACCAACCCACCAACAAGAGGGTGTTAGGGCTCAGGGTCGAAACACCCAGTGAATGTTGGACACTGTCTGATAACATCAACTCCTCCTGGTCCAGGCTACTTTTTGTTGTTTGTTTGCACAAAATGCACCATTCAAATTAGATGAACTGTTAATGTCATTTATAGGTGAAGAGACAAAAAGAGGGTTTACATCAAGAACCTCTAAAGCACTACAACATGAATATAATAACACTATGGATGTCAAAGAAAAATGAGAATTGGAAACAAACATTATAATAAGAGAAGAAAATGGAAGGAAACATTAAAAGCTAAACTAATATTCCATGATGGGTGTAATTTGATTGAAAGATGAAAATGCATTTTCTTTTAACAATTCTTTTAACAATCCCTCTATCACTTCAGAATACAGCAAAACACCAGAACTGTGTTGGAGCGGCTGTGGATCACTGGGGGACTCCCCACTTATATTCTGGGACTGCCCAAAGCTCCTGGATTTCTGAAAGAGTATTAAAAAAAGAGATTAAACAGATTTTGGGTATTAACTTTGCTCTAGATCCTGCACTTTATACTGGGGAGACTCCCTGATAATATGGGATAGATATGGATTTAATTTCTTTATTGAGAACTGTACTATTACTGGTAAAATGATAATGGAGTCCTGTATATCATGGAGAAAATCAAACCAAGATTACAGCTGAAAACACACCGATTTGTTGAAAGATGGTCACTTTTAATACTTTAATACAGGCAATGATCTTGGCCAGATCTCTTGTCATCTCTTTTATTTTCTATTCATGTGTTTATTTTATATTTATAGTTTACAGGTACATGTAAATATATACAGTATGCATCTTTAAGTTGTATGTTCGTTTACGCTGCCACTGTACAGAGTTTACATAGAAATGTTTGTCGTAGGCAACTGGACATGGTAGAGTTCTGACTGACTAGTTGGGAGTTCCAGGTATTTGACCTCTGTGGGGTCATTAACACCTTGAGAAGCATGTGACTCATGTACCCACCCCTCCATCAATTGAATCGTCAGGGTCACCTGAGTGAAGGTGTGAATGAGAGGCGTCAAGGTCACTCGTGAGTCGTTGACTCACGCTGCCATCGTGTGAGTCGTCAGAGTCACATAAGTGTAGGTGGGTGTTCAGCTGCCTGGGGAGTGATCTTAAGACTGCATTGTATGTGGCAGATAGATTGTGTTGTAGACCTCCTCCTGTGCTGAGGGATGGTTGTTCCAGGTTACAAAAAATGTCTTATTGTACTCCTCTCTCAAACCATCTGTCTTCCATGGCCAAAATATGAACATTGCTGTCTTCAGTAGGTGGACTGTTGAGTCCTGACCTGAGGAATTGGTTCTCCTGGTTGTTTCGTCACCCCAATGTACAGGTCTGTGCATTTCTCACTACACTGGTCTGCGGACACTACATTGTCCAGCTTGTGCTCTGTCCTTGGGGTGGACAAGCTTTTGCCTCAGGGTGCTGCTGGGCTTGAAATGCACAGGAATGTGATGTTTGCTAAAAATCCTAGTTTTTTTGAAACACCTGCAATGTATGGAATGAAAATGTTTTTCCTTTTGATGTGGTTTTCTTCTCTTTCAGTCCTGTTTCTTCTGTTAGTTTTGATGAAAGCCCAGTTTGGGTAAGCACAGACTTTGAGAACTGCCCTGATGTGCATTTGATCTTTATCCTTCGACTCCATTCTTGTTGGAACGCTCTGTCCTCTGTGATGGAGGGTTCTGAGGACCCCCAGTTTGTGTACCAGTGGGTGGTGTGAGTCAGAGAGGAGATATTTTATTCCTCACTCAATGGGCGGGTGGGTACATGAGTCACATGACTCTCAAGGTGTTAATGACCCCACAGAGGTCAAATACCTGGAAGTCCCCACCAGTCAGTTAGAACTGAAGAAGGCTTTTGGATGCATTTTCATACTTTTTTCAAAAACACAGTATGTGTTGTTTGAATCTGTATTAATGCTTGGCATTGCAATGCTGTGCCTGCACTGGAAGCAACCCCCACTGGTGGAACAGAGTTATAACAATAATAACAATAATGATAATAAACCTTATTTATACAGCACTTTTCATTCAAAGCGTGCAGCCCAAAGTGCCTTACAATTTTTTGAAAGAATAAAAACATGAAATACAATAATTAAAAATCAGGAAATTAAATTAAAATCAGGGAATATGCTCAAGACAGAACACACTTGAGGGCATAATCAAAACTTTAAGACATAAACTGCCATTTAAGAACTGCATACAAGGTAGATTAAAATGCATTAAACACTGATTAAAAACTATACTATACTAACCTAGCCTACTTCTATAGAAAGGCTTGATCAAAAGGTATGTTTTTAAGCATTTAAAAATCTCAACAGAGCCTCTCTGATATGTTTGGAGAGGCTGTTCCATAATTTTGGAGCATAACTGAAACAAGCTGCATCTCCAGGTTTCTTTTTGGTTTAGCTTTGGTTATCTAGAAAGCTGGCAGGAGAGGATCTAAGAGTAAGTGGGGGAACATGAAGCAACAGGGAATCTGTGATGTAGGGTGGTCCTGAGCCGTTGAGGGTTTTTATAAACAAGCAGAAGCACTTTAAAATCAATTCTAGTGGACACAGGGAGCCAGTGCAGTGTGTCTGAGACTGGAGTGATATGTTCTGATATGTTCTATCAGACAAATTTTGGACCGGTTGCAGCCTCTTAATGGACTTTTTTTGGAAGACCACTAAAAAGTGCATGACAACAATCCAATCTGCCATTCATGTGATAATTAGCTCTCAAATTTCAGGCATGATGCTAATTATTACATATTTACCATGAAAACTGGGGTAAATTTGTGGTAAATTTCAAATAAAGATCAAATGGTAATCACCACCTATTCGCATTAAAAGGACACTTGTGAATTATCACATACTTACCATGAAATCTGGGTGTAAATTCAGAGTAAATTAAAACATTTTGCTTCGTAATTACCACCAACTACATGAAAATGGTACTTGCTAATTAACACATAATGAACCAAGAAATCTGTGAGTGGTTTGGAGGTCATTTTTCAGGTAATTTCTAAGAACTTTCAAATATGTTACTTGGTAATTACCACTGATTTACCATGAAGTTATGGGACCTGTAAATTGAAGCATTACCACATTTTGTGTTTTCAAATTAATTTATTTTATTAAAAAACACAGCCATTCCTTTGTGTACCACTAGAGGAAGCATGTGAACCACCAGTGGTACATGTACTACAGTTTGAGAATCTAGGACCTAGAGAGAGCATGTCAACCTCTGTTTCTGTCATTATTTGAATCACCACAAGAAGTCACTTGTCAGGAAAACGTGTATGTATATTGTGCGAGTGTTTGACCAAACAACATATTCTGTTGTTTTTCTGCTGAGGACAGTCTCTAATGGCCCCAGTCCTCAGCATAAAAAAGCCCTGACCTTGTGAGTCAGTGCATACACTGTGTTACAGCCAGACTGACTGATTAATGTATTGATCAGACCGTATTAGTTCATCGTTGGGACGTGACTGGATGTGTGTGGTGAAGGTAGGCTGAGTAACTTATTGATGATTCCAGCTCATTAGCGCATTCCTCCAGTGAAGTGAGTGATTGTGTGTTAGAGGCAGGTTGATTAACTGCCTGTTACTGGAGGTTTGTTCTGTTGATTGTGATTGTGTGTGTGTGTGTGTGTGTGTGTGTGTGTGTGTGTGTGCGAGCACGCATACGGTAGATTGATCAAGTGGTTTTAGCTTATTACAGAATTTTCTGACTCAAGTGTCTGTGTTTTCATGTGTCTTAATTAATGGAGGATTGTTCTGCTGAATTGTGTGTGTGTGTATCACAGGCGAGTTGATTAACTTATTGATTTCAACATGCTGTGCTACTGCATTCTTTTACATGCGCGTCTGAGTAGCATTGAGATTTAATGTCTCAAAGCCACAGATGCTTTTATGGAGGCCCACTGAGCCAGAAAAAGAAATGAAATGTACACAAAGAATTCCGCAGATAGAAATATTCATAACTATCAGGTACTATGTCACTACGAGATAATGCTAAATTTTCTGG
>JAJHUR010132148.1:4841-19159 GCA_027495735.1 Lutjanus campechanus | reverse complement strand
TAACTAGGTTTAAAATGAGTGAATCCAGATTTAAAATTAAGCAGAGGTCTGTTGCACAATAAAAACTAATCTCTGGTTAGTAAATCTAAGTTTATTTATGTAAAATGAAATTCGATAGGGTTTATTCAGTATGGAGATGCTTGCTTACCAAATTAAAATCAACATATAAATAAGAAATAAAATTTGCTGAGTGCTGTCAGTAGTATAAAACAGGGTTGGACCCGTTAGCTTTGGGCTGCTCATATTCCTCAACAAAACATGCTATTGTTTGCTAGCTACCTAAAAAATCAACAAAATGTTACATTGTTTGATAACTAGCCAAAAAGTTGATAAAACCTTACGTTGTTTGTTAGCTGGCTAAATAAATTTCCAAAACTTGTTTTCTAGCTAGCTAAAAAAGTTAAAATAGTTAGTTAGCCAAGTTAAACCAACTCAAGTCTAAGTTTAAAACTGGATCCCAGTTTAAACTGGAGTTTAAACTTTTGGTGCAACAGCATTTACTTTAATCTAGGTTTGGAGTCCAAACTGAACTGAGGTTTAAAGAGAGGTTTAAATTTAATCTTTCTTAATTGTAAGTTAGTTTTAAAGTTTGGTGCAGCCTAATGGAAAGTTAAACCAGGATTTAATCAGGGTCAGAAATGAATCCATGTTGGCGTAACCCAGCCAAAAGGAATCATTAGAAGGCGGAGTGGAAAGAAATTAATAAGAATAAAGATCAGGGGTGAAGGAGTGCAGCTAATCTCTCTCTCCTCATCAGCGCTTGTTATAGAGTCATTAGCAGGGCTTTCAGACCGTGACGCTTACAACCTCCCTGAAGGGTACGCGTACACTTACGTGCACAAACCTCCACAGCCTGCGAGCTGCATGAGCCCCACTCAACATTTCGGTTCCCAAAGACGTCTTATTTGACCCGTGCTGCCCGAAATCGCATGAAAACATTTCTTATTTCAGATGGAGGTCGCTGCCAAACAGGAGGCAAACAAAAGGGGAAAGAAACAATTTCCCTTTTGGCCCCAGAGGACCTGTTGATTAGTTTCTTATTAGATGTCTTGATATGGATGTACTGTATGTGTGTGTGTGTGTGTGTGTGTGTGTGCATGCGTGCTCAGTAGAAACTCTTCGGTGAGACCGTGCTTTGTTGTTACATAAGGAGTCGCGTTTCAGCTGCCTGTGCCAAAACATTCCCAATTTCAGATTGGTCATATAACATCCACAGTGTGTTTTTCTTTCATTTTCTTTGTCAGTCTACCAGTCATGATAAGACAAATACACCGTGTCAGCCAAGGCCGGATACACCTCAGGAGTGAAAGTGCTGTTTAGGGAAATGTGCACCAAATCCACACATGCTGGATATAATAAAATACGTACAGAAAGGGTAAACAGACAAGCTGCAAGAAAACAAACAAACAAAAAAGCATAGAAAAAAAAAAGAAACACATGCAGGGAGAAACAGACCGCAGAATGAGGTGATACAGTGTGTTTGAGAGGTGCAGAGAGAGTGATGGCTCACCAGAGGAAAACCAGCACAAATGAACGACATGTGTAAATTTCCCAAGAGGGCAATAAAAAATAAACAGAAGTAATGATGTTTCTATGAACTTAAAGGAGCAGGTGGATACCATCAAAGAGCGAAATCAATAATAATTGTTGTAGGAGAGACCAGGGATGGTGGTAACACTTTGAGTGTCAGGAACTCAGTGGTTGTTCATGCGAGATCTCTCAAACTTTGATGCATTTCTACTACAAATGAAACTAAAATGGACGTCTACAACACAATCACAGATTATGTGAGTTAATGTGAAGAAGAAAAAGAGTTCTGTTGTTACATCTTATCCCGCTACTGGAGTGGGTCACTGTAACAATGAGAAGTAATTTGCTGATTGAAGATCCACAGTGTCCAATTTGAAATTTGTGAAAGAACTTTAACTTTAAAGAATAAACAAAATTATGACTATAATTAAGGGGATTGTTGATGCCTTTTGTCTTGTGTTTCTAGAGTGATGCACAAGGAAATGTCTCTACGTCATATTTCTTTGAGGCAGTTTGGTGTAACGTTTTTGTCCGAGAGCACAGGGAGCTTCTGTTTAACATTTTGTCACCACTGTAGAAGCATTTGGTAACTGCAAAAGTACAATCCCAATTCCAAAACAAAGCTGGGACATGTAAAATGCAAATAAAAACAGAATGAAATGATTTGCAAATACTTTTGGACTTGTGGCATGGCATCATGGGTAACTGTCACATCTGTGGCAGGTTTTTTTTTTTTGGAGCAACATATGCTGCCATCCAGATGACGTCTTTTTGCAGGCATCAAATTCAGAATGTGTATATTTCCAAAAGCTACACACTTTATCAGTTTGCAAAAACTGTACAAAGAAAAGATGTTTAATGCTCAAATTATTTTATTGTTTTTATTTCCGTTCTACACACTGTTCCAACATTTTTGGAATTAGGGTTGTAACATTATAATAAGGTTGACTGTTGTTATGTATTGGTTTGATCAATGGTTTACAGTCTAATGATGACTGAAGACACCTGATCAGGCTAATTATCAGCTAATGGTACACTTATCGTAATTGCACCATTAGTTTTGGCCTTGGTGCCCTGCATATTGGCTGTGATACACCTATGAATGTGGATTTATTAATGGCCAAAGTTGCAACAAAAAAAAAGGGGGAAAAAAATTAATTCCAGGCCTGCAGTATATAAGTTGTAAAGGAATAGAAGTTGTCCTGATAAAGATCACACAGAGTGAAATGTTGCAACAGACAGTTAAGTTTTTGTCTTGTGTTGTGATTATCCCTGAGGGCCGCACTCACAATGCAACATTGATCACAAAATTTTAATTTGGACTCTTTTGACCTGTGACTGCTCTGTGAACGGGGGTGCCAGCAATTTCAGAGATGCAGTTTATATTAAGAATGTTCTGTTCCAGTTGTTAACATACATCTGGGAAAACACAGGCTGCATTGTACAACTGCAGTTGATGAAGAAGGATATAGAGCCAGAAAGCTGTGCAGTTATCAAAATAATTAAGTTACGGGCATTGATTAACAACACTGTGAACATTCTGCGGAGATATGGTCATTTGTGCTTAAATGCAGTAAAAATGTAACTTTTCAACCTCTTTAAGCAGTGTGACATGCTCATATCTACCCGTGGTAATGCTTTGTTTTAATGTGTGTTTGTTCTGTAGGTGCGTAGCCAGGGTGTCACAGAGGAGCTGAAGTGTCTGAGTTTACTGAATGCTCTGGATAAAGACCAGGACATCCCCGACCAGCTGGCCCAACTCTTTGGAGAGCCGTGCATCAAACTGGCCGAAGGCATCAAAGCATACATCTCCAAGGTAAGAAAAAAAACCCACATTACTGACAGTCAGAATCAGCGCAGTATATGAACCACAGACATTTTTTGTTTTGGAGAAGGAAGCCCTATTTTATTGGTGCTGATATTTGAGGAAATCCCCTAAAACATTTTTGTAGAGTGCCTTGTATTGTATGAGAGTTATATGAAGTATTTCAATAGTCAGTGCTTCACCTACAGAAAAGAGACTACCAGCATTAAAGTTAAGCAATGAACCGCTGTGGACAGGATCAGCAACAAAATCTGTTTTAGCCACTTTAAAAAGGTCCATGTTTTGTGAGGTAAAATTAATGATTTTGCCTCTGGAGTTTGGTTGGGTTGGGGAAAGCAATATTTGGCTTGTATGATAGTTTGCTAGCTAGCAAACGTTCTAAAAAAATCTATTGTTTTCTAGCTAGCTAAAATGTTATATTGTTTGCTAATGAGCTAAAAAGTTAAAATGTTGTACTGTTAACTAAAGTTTTTATAAAGTTATATCATTCTTTAGTTAGCTTAAAGAAAGTTATATCGTTTGCTAGCTAGCTAAAAAAATACACAGATGAAAATCAGTTTAGCTGATGGCAAGATGGATTTTTTGTAGGTAAATGGAAAAGCAGCAAAAAATGCACAAACAATCGGATCATAGGAGGCTCTATAATAAGATAGGGGGAAAACAACATTAGGAAGAATGTAAATTAAATGTATCCTCTGAATTATCTGCCTTATATCTCAACAAAGCCAACTGATAAAATCCAGACAATAATTTTGAATCCCTGAATTTCATATTTTGGATTTAAATACAAAATGAAGTGTGTGCATCCGGCTCTGCTGACCCTGGGTTAAACAACAGATGTAGGCTGGTTTCAGCATGAAGGAATCTGCCCAGTTACAGTGAGCTGAGAAACATCTGTGAGGACTGATGCAGAACTGAACTCTCGGGGTGTGACTAATTGGGTGTTATTTGTCATTGTAATGGAGAAAACTTCAGCTGGGGAGCAGCGCTCATCGAATACAGTTTACCTCAGACAAGCAGCAATAAATGGCCAAAATTATTGAGTGATGAGTTTCAGGTCCCTGAATAGATTATATGAGCGGCCGTTGTGGGAGGTTTTTGGACTAAACAGTTTCAAGGAATTCAGCGGTGGCTTGTACAGTCATTTATTATTAACAACAGCAGATGAACTGTTTTTAATAATAATTTCAATAATATTATCTTCAATAATAGTAATGTATCCCACTTCTCCAATCATAACTTTATGGCCTTTTTCATCTGCTTATCAGCTAATTTCACGCCCTGAACTTTAGTGTTCCCCTGAAACAACAATAAAACACTTAATAAGATGGTGAACATCAGTCATATGAATGTATGCCTGTCATGGAAACTGTAATACATTGTTTGATGGAGTGAGTGGAGGAGGACCGTTACTGGTATTGGATAAATCAGAGAGCTACAGGTGAGACGCCTTGTTTTTCTCAGATTGTATCTGACACTGCTGACGCTGCACCTCAGCTGGCTGCTCAACTTATTTTTCAAAGTTAAGGACGGATGTGCTTGACTCATAACTTTGTCTGTCGAAACAGATTTGGCTGTTGAATACAAATATTCAGCTATTCATTCCTGTATATAAAATGGGTTGGACCAACAAAGATTACATTGATTTTAATTAGTTTAACAAAAACGATTAGATGAAAATTCAGATTTAAAATGAAGTAGTGCTTTGTTGTACAATGCAAGTTTATTAATGTAAACCAAAATGAAGTAGTGTCATTAATATGGAGATGCTAACTTAACTAAATTACAATAAATAAAAGCTAAAACATTAACAAAATATTACATTATTTGTTAGCTAGCTAAAAAGTCACATTGTTTGCTCATTAGTTGGTCGGCCTAGTTAGCCTCACTCATGATGGCTCAGCAGAGATTTAAGAGTGTAAGTTTACTGGATCACGTTGTAAATTGGACTTTAAAGTTTTGATGCAACAGAATTAAGTTTGATCCCTGTTTAGAGTAAAAACTAAACTGATTGGTTGTCAGTGGAGGTAGCGATGATGCAGGGATGAGTTAAAGCATTTGTGGCTCCGTGGCCGAGTCTGATCTTTGTCAAGTGAAAGTATAAACATGATGTTCTGATTCAGGCCATCAACAAGAACAAGTGCACCTGGGAGCCTTATTTTTTCTGTTATTGTTAACACAATGTCAGACTTGAGAGCATAAACATCTCTGAGTCTGTTTTTCTACGAGTTTATACTTATGTCCTCTAACTTGTGAACACATGAGTCTACACTTGAGAGTTTTGTGCCCTGGGCTGTTTTCAGGCGCCTGTTAGCACACACGCACAGATTAGCAAATACACTTCTGGCTGTGTGTGCTTGTGTTTGCGTGCTGTTGGACTGGCCCTGTTTGTTTTTCGTTGGCTTTACCTGTAAAACTGATGCTTAATGAACCTGTGCCAGACAGTCAGTTAAACACTGACTGAGGTTTGCTGGCTGAGGTCTGGCACTGAATCAGTGCTGTTTCAATAAAGGTGGGTGGAACCTTACAGATGAGTGGGTGGATTTTGACAAACTCAAGTCAAGTGTTACAATAAATGAGTCAGTCTTGTTTTTATCAAGAACACTTGAAGCTTGCAATATGCCCTCCAGTATGCCACTGATATTTCAGCAGGTCAACTGGTTGTAAGGAAAGTCTTTATGGCCATAATCTCAATTTTATGGACTTTTATTCATAATGGACATCTGAGATAATATCTTCACAAAGTGTCTGTCATGAGTATGAATTTTGGGACCAAGACCAGAGTGTATCAAGACCAAGACAAGACCAAGATTTTGAGGAGCTGAGACCAAGTCTTGACCAAGTACTGTCACATCTAGACCCATCTTATATATTTTGTTGAGTTAGAACCTACAAGGTGCTCATTGCTAAAACTTCCTGGAAAACACAGGATACATCAGATCATCAGACAGTGAGGAAGGAAGACGGCAGTGTTGTAGTCAAGACCACCTAATCTGAGACCAAGTCAAGACAGAGACCATAGAGTGTCGAAACCAAGACAAGACCCAGACTTTGACAAATTTATGGAATTTTGTCTTGGACCAAGACCAAGGCAGGCAAGACTGAGTCAAAACCAAGACCAAGGCTGAGGCCGAATTAGGACCAAAACCAAGGCAGGGAAAGACCAAGTCAAGACAGGGCAAGACCAAGGCAGGACCAGACCAGGTTGAGACCAAGTGCTGTCACATTTCCAGCTGGCTCACCCATTCAGGGAGTGGTACAGTGATACGTCACATTTATTTCAAAACTGACATTAGATAATGTTGATGTAGCGTAACTCGCTGCGCAGCTGTATTTTTATCACAAGCATTAACATAACGTTTCCAAGTGCAGATAAAAGTCTCAAACATATAGCAATGGTATGATGAAATAATCGATTTTTTTTCTTTAGTAAAGCAGGTGTAAGGTGCAGTCAGGTGCATGTTATGATGGTAGAGGGCTCAGTGGTCGATGGATATCAGCCATCTGTGATTGACGTTGGCATCCGCTCAACCTGATGTCAACAGTAATGATGTTAACAAATGCATCAGACAATACAGACAATTTAGTGACATCCCCGCAGTTGTAGTCTTGACTGGTCTTAAAATAAAATCCTGAGACATCTTTGTCTGATATCAAGACAAGAATGAAAATGTGGAGAAAAAAACCTTCAAAAAGTGCTCATAAGACCGGTCTCAAGAACCAAACCGATCTCAAATACTACAGCACTACTCACAGCCTCTGCTGCAGCTCCAACTGCTGTTGGACCAAATAAACGGACCAAATTACAATAACTAACTTCCTGTTTTTAGAAAACCAGCATGTACCTGCCCCTTTGACCTCATCTTTGCCTCACATCTCTCCTTCTGCAAGTTGTTGCCAAATTTAGGCTCGCTGTTTTGGGGCAGCTGTAGCTCAGGTGTGTGCTGAACACTTCTGCCCCAGGGCGCCTCTCCATCTGTTTCAACTGAGTTCAGCATCATAAACACCTGGTATTACTTGGCATCGATAAGTGGGATCTGATCAAACAGACTTTACCATCTTTGTTTTGCAGCAAGACTGGAACTTGCATATAAATGTGTGTTTCTACACAGAAAAACATATTCCACTATCATCAGCAGGTCTTGAACAGACAGATTCCTCTGGGCTCAAACTGGAAGTCACATGGCTAAAAAAAATGCTTTTTGATATAAACATTCACTAATTAAACCAGTCACGTTACTATCACTCGTAAACTTGCAGGAAGTAAACAGATCGTGACTGATATGCATTCAGACCAGACTCGTCTCAGTGTGTATGTTGAATCAGCATGAAATACCAGTGACTCTGGGAAGCTGTTGTTCGAGAATCCCCCCGTCACACTCTCACACACCCCCACACACATGCAGTCATTCACAAGACCACTGAGTCGCTCCATTGATATAAGTCATCTTCTTGTAGACACAGCCAAGAGGACTTTTCCCACTTTAGTCTGAATGTCTGGACGCTTGCAGCAGTATATCTTCAGCCCCCTCATTTCCTACCGCCTGCACACAAATACACACACATATGCAAACCACTGTATGTCTTTGTTTAAGCCTCTCTTGTCTTGTCTTGGTTTTTTTTCTTTAAGATCTCTCTTTCTGGCTTACTTTATCTCTGAATCTGCTTTTTTTTCTTTTACTTTACCTCTCACCCCTTCACCCCAACACCTCTCTCTGCTCTACTTGTACGATACAATCGGGGAGTGCTGCTCCATGCCCCTGTGGTCCTCAGTGGACGGGAACAGGAATGTCTAGTTTTTCCTCCAGTGTAAATGGGCAACACATCCAAACAAATTTACATCCAATTATTCTTTTTCAAACATTCACACATGCAGACACACGAATCATCAAGCTAATCCAAATCCCATTCATTCCCATGTCAGCACTCAGTGTGTTGTTCTCCATTTCTTCCAACGTTTGCATTTTAACCTCGAGCAACACAGCTGTGCATTTTCCGTGATTACTCCAAGCTAATGTTCTTCAAGAAAATGTGTTGTGTTCTTTGTCAGTTTGCGTCACTGGACAAAGGTTTTCAATAAAAGGGGTTGTAGAGTCGAAAAGGCCAAAATTGTGGTTAGATTGAGCTGGCAGACCAAGGAGGCGCCATCTCCTCCCCTATAAAATGCTTCAGTGAGAGCACTGAAGATCCAGATTTTAAACCGTGGCAACAATCTACAGTATATTGCTTTTTAAATTTTACACAGATGAATACTGAGGCTGGATGGCAATAATACAGTTTCAATTACACAAGTTTTATAATGTTTCAACTTTGCGTAACCCCTGTAGCAATCAGGGCCGTCTTGGCCTCTGTACTCTTGGCCCTTTTTGTCGATGTCCATTTATCAGACAAATATGGAGGTGGCTGACTAATGCCTCCTGAAACCAAAACCTAAACTAGAAGCATGTAGACAGACTTAATGGTCTAAAAGGCCCAATTAAAGAAAAATCAGCTGAGCAGGAGTCCTTTCACCTCACCCCTAAAAATCACAACAAGACAGAAATAGACCAGAGGTCTGAGAAGAAGCTCAAGGTGCAGCCTTGTCTTCTAGAAATTACATTTATATGCAACTAATTTCCAACAGCAGGTACATTTTGAGGGAAATATAATGCAGACCAAAATACGTTTCTACGAATATAATGAGGAAATGTTGTGAAGTAAAGGTTTTATTGGTAACATTTTTATATAAATTAATACGTTTTTAAAAAATAATACATGCACAGAGGTTTTAGAAAGGTGCAGAATAATCACTTCAGTGTAACATTTGGTTTCTGGGCAACAACTACAGCAACATGGCAACCACTAGAATGGTATGGAAGGGGGCAGAGGAAGTGCAACCTCCATGTTATCAGTGTTATGTATCAGTAAAATGTTCATGACAACATATTTCTATTGTTTTTCACTAAAAAAGACAATCTTGCAATATATTATCCAGTCATAATGACTGCACTGACATGAGACAGACTGCGTTGTTAAGGTTCTGCATTTTGTACGCTCGCCATCCACCCTAACTACCCGTATTAATCCAGGCAGGAACATTTTCACCACAACGTAATGATGAAACAATTTAGTCATAGACAAACATAATTTCTCAGAGACAGGTTTGCAAGATGTCTATGTGTCAGGACTTAAGGGTTGTCCACTCCTTTAATGATAACGATATGAGCGTCAACACTGATGAGCGATAACGTTTCAGCATATTAGCAAAATAGATTCTGATCACCTGTTGCCACTGTACTTGCACAAAGAAACAAAAGGAAACCAGAAGAAATGGATTCAGAAAATTCTTCAAAGACAAGAAGAGTTAAGAGATTCTAACACTCTGTTACTAGAATTGTTGTCTTTTGAAGACAGATTTTATTCATCAAATTTCGTATGGCTCAAATTGATGGTATCCTGGTGATCGTCAGTAAAGACATCAGTAAGGTTCGAACTAACTTAAGCAGGTCGCTTCTAGACAGGAACCCAACATTTGTGAAACTCTTAATTATGTTTTATAGTGTGACATCATTGTATTTACGATCTCCCCAGGTTTTGGCAGAAATAGACACTTGCCTAGCGAGGTTTGCTGTATGTCTTTTTTGAAGCCACTGACTGATGTATCCACTGATAAGATGACAGTGGTACATAAGAGGCAGCTGATATTCTTTCCTTATTCCTCCCAGAGGCCGTTTTTCTTGGTAACCTGTTCATTTGCTGAGCCTTGTTGCTCAGATGGTCTGGTTCACTAAACTTGGCTTTTTGACTGGAATTCCTTGGCTGCTTCTTTACACTCCCTGGTTGGCAACTGACCATCATAGGAGAGTGAGTAAGTACACTCAAAGGGAATCATCCTGTTGCTACACCGCCAGAGGAAAGACTGACTTGCTCTGTTTATCCTAAATTAAGCTAACCGTCTTCTAGTGCCAGTTTTAGCCTCTCATGTAACCATCAGTTTCAATAAAAGATAGCAATCAGCAAGTTTTAATCTGCCAAAACATAGTTTTGGACTATTCTGACAATCTGGAAAAAATACAGACTTAACCTGTTTCCCAAGTAACAGTAAGTAAGTGCCAATCAACATACTTTCTTATCTTTGCCATCTTTGCTTTGATTTGTCAAATGAATCTGGATTCTTAAATTACTTTTTAGGTTTTTTAAACATCGCCAGTTGATTATCTTTTAAAGAACCCGAATCCAATTCTGCTTTCTCTGTGACACAAATGTATGCCAACACTTGACCGGCACAAAAATCATAAACCATAGACTTAATAGAAGACAGAGCCCCCATGGCATCACCCAAAGGTTTCCCAAGGGCCACTGTGTGCCATGGTTTGGGATTTTAGTTAAGTTGTTGTTTTATTTTGAGATTCTTCCTTTGCTTTACTTCCTGTCTTTGTCTTTTTCCCACCTTGGTTGCTTACTGGTTGTTTTCACCTGCCCCTGCTGAGTTCCTGGTGTATTTAGTTTGCATGTTTCTCTCCTTAGTGGCCAGTTCGTATTGTCACAGTAGTCAAGCTGGGTAACCATGACAAATGAGTGAATGGACCCAAAATGCAAACTTAAGACATAGTGGGTATAGTTCAAAGGATTTACAGCAGTCCAAAGGCAAACAAAGGCGAGCAAATCCAAAAGTGCAAGCAAAGTCCATGAAATCCAAACAAAGGCACAAAACCGCAAGGTAACAGTGGGGAAAACACTAGGAGGCTTGATGCAAAGGATGAAAACAAATTGGCCACTGGGGAGGGAAACATGCAAACTAAACACACGGGGAATTAATGTGGGGCTGGTGAAAGCAATCAAAAAGGGCAAGAAAAAGACAGAGGAGAATTAAAGTTAAAGAAACAAGAGGGGCAGCAAGAATGTCAAAATAAAACAGGAAACACCTTAACTAAAATCCCAAACTATGACTATAACATCCATCTGTCACTCAAAGCTGCAACGCGAGTTGTATAAAAATCATCCCCTGTATAGTTGTCTTGAATGGCCAAAACCATTTTTTTGTTCCAGGCTTTAAACATTTGTTTATTCCTGCTGTAAAGTAGGGCATGTGACTATGAGGTCTGTGGGTACTGACTCACTTTTGGAGCCTGTCTCAAGTGGCCATTCGAGGAACTGCAGTTTTTAGAACTTGTGTTGGCTTCATTTCTCAGCCCTGAAGGTTGTCGGAGGGTCACTGGAGTAACAGAAGCAACATTCCCAGGGACAAGTCTGACTAAAGCCACTTGTAAAGGCCTGTTGCTGCAGCTTGTTGGTGTCTGTAAGGCATCTCAGCTGTTGCAGCTAACAGGTGCTGGGAGGAAGTGCTGATCACGGCTTTTTACTGCAAATCTGCTACTTAAAGCCATTTGATCCAGTGCTCTTTTGCAACAAGTTGGATAGTTTTGACTTATTGTACTTGGATGGAAACGCTAAGCCCTTAGTGCTGGCTGGATCATGAAACAATGAACGTCATCCATTCAAGTACAAAGGAAAAAGAAACAAATGGTATGAAGACTTGTCTGGTGGTGGATATTTCACTGGGTTTGGATGAAGATATCCGATGTCTGACAAATCCAGACTCAAAAATAAGGTTTCAATACCCACAGAAATGCAGTAAACCTCAGTGATGAGTTTGAAAAAGTCACTCACAAACAATGTCTTTGTGCCTTTTCATTGTGGCCCAAAGCAGATGCTTGGATTTGGCACACTGATAATATGTGGCTTGGATGCGCACTCAGCCTCAACCTTCATGTCTGTTCTAAGAAACGAAATGGCAAGAGGTGCAGAGTGTTCAGAATGAGGTGCTGAGACAAGAATGGAAAAACTAATAAAAAATCGAGGAATCAGAGGAGAATTATAGCCCAGTCGTGGCTTGAGTTTATCTCCTGGAAATCATAAAATGTGTTAACTCAGACAATGATGATTATGTGACAGATATGTGTGTGAGAGAGGATTGCGGAGAAAGAAAATGATGAGATGAGGGTATAGACACGAGTGATCGATGGGAGTCTAGTGAAAGACGTCCAGGTCAGAGGCTGAGCTGAATGAAGCCAAACTGAAGGGAGGAATAATGGAAACAGTGTCTGAAAGAAAAAAAATGAGGGAGGAAGGGAGAAGGAAAGAAGCTATTAACAAGCCCAGCTGGACCGGAACAAATAAAAAAAAGAAAGAGATGAGAGATATGGTAGAAAAGAGGGGAAAATAAAAGTGCTGTAGGAGAAGAAGAAGAAGAGACAAGGTTTTAATTATGCAGCATTTTATGTAGGAAAAAGAAGGAAAAGAAAAACTCAAGTAGTTAGTCAAGTAGTGTTTGTTTAACACCCCCAAATAATGATCCAAATTAATTATATGAGGGAACACACTAAAGGTTTTGCATTTTTTAGCTCATAGCTAACAAATTACAACTACACGTCACATTATCAGGTATTTTCCTAGCCATAAAAGCACAAGTTTTGTCTCCCCTTGGAAACATTCCAAAAAAGTTGTGACAGGTTCATGTTTACCACTGTGATACATCACCTTTTCTTTTAACAACGCTCAGTAAGTGTTTGGGAACTGAGGAGACTAATTGTTGAAGTTTTAAGTGAAATTCTTTCTCATTCTTGCTTGATATAGGACTTCAGGTGCTCAGCAGTCCAGGGTCTCTGCTGTCGTATTTTGCTCTTCATAATGCACCACACATTTTCAATGAGAGACAGGTCTGGACTGCAGGCAGGTCAGTCTACTACCTGAACTCTTTTACTAACCCTCTTGGCATTGTCTTGCCGGGACGTCTCTGAAAAAGACATTGATTGGCAGCATATGTTGCTCCAAAACCTCTCAGCATCACTGGGGCTAAGAAAAGATACTGCTTCAAACAATGTATCCTTCACTGCCCACATACTTCCATACGTCCTTTACGTAAGCATGGATGCTAAGCAATACAAACATGCAAATCAAATGTTACCCGTAACGTTGAGAGGAAAAAGAATCAAAGGTTTCTGGCAACAACAAACATGGTGATGCTAGAGGAGGTTGTAGTAAGGTACCTCTTGATAAAGAGTCAAAAGCAGAGCCAGCGATGTAGACAGCGGTGGTCTGTGTGGTCATTAAATACATTTTGTCATGTGGATGGAGAATTCTTTTCACTAAGTAATTGACTACAAACCTTACAGTTACTCACAGTTAGTAAGATTTGGGGGTAAACTATCCCTTTTAATCTCTGCATTTGAAGTTTTGATGCTGCACTTACGGACTAAAACCAATTACTTCTAAGGTGCAAAATCAATTAAGAAAGATCCCATTTTTTTTAAAAAGGTCAGCAATAATGTAAAGTGTAAATGGTCGACTCTGGAAAACAACCAGACAGGAAGGGGAAGACAGTAAAGCTGTGCTCTCCTGGAGTTTATTTCCTCTTTTTTTGGTCTTGACCATCTTCCCTGACGAATTTGGTTTCTCGGGCCTTTGATCTTCCTCCGAGACATATATGAACACATGCAGCGAGCATTTCTCCATTTATGTGTGCACATGTACAGTTAATATATAGTCTTGTGTGAATGATTTAAAGTGTGACAAGCAAAGTTATAAGTGGCTGGAGAAGGGACGAGAGAGATGGGGCAGGAGGCAGGAGAGGACCGGCACAGGGGGGATTTAGGATGGCATGTCCACTAAGCTCAGGTATTCAAGTCTAAGCTTTCAGCCGCAGTTGAGACCAGAGTAACTTTCCTCCACTCTTTCCTCCCTACTGTTCTTAGTTTAAAACACAGCGCTGTAACATCTGCACCTGCTGAGATAAATTGCAGACACATCGGTTCTCAGCTTCCAGTTGCAGTGATGGATAACGCTCAGATACAGAGTCAGGGTTAACGCATACACGGCAGGAATTCCTATTATCGCTTGCTCAAACGTTCTCTCCTGTGTCTCAACTTTGGCGTGTCTTACCCATTACTTTTATTTACAGATCATTACGATGAATAACGGCTAC
>JAJHUR010132145.1:21304-64564 GCA_027495735.1 Lutjanus campechanus | reverse complement strand
ATGGATGCTGCTGTATACTGTACGCTGCATGAAAATGGCAACAGAAACGTAGTTCAGGGGGTGAAGGTACAGTCAGAGGTTACCTGTGGGGGAATTTTAATGAGGCTGCATTTTTAGAATGCTAATCACTGTTGAAACCATGTAGCAGTCATTAACTGTAGTCATATTTTAACCCTTTGAACTCTGCAAGAGAAATGGTCTGCCTGTGCCGAGGTTGCTATTTTTGCTTACTGTCTCTGTCATAAATAAAAAATATCCTACAAAAATCTGGCAAGTTATCATTATAATTAAAACAAAAAGAAAAAAATAAATCTTAACACATTTGACAACTAACTATGCTCAAAACCACTGACTCAATCCTATTTCCTGGTGTCAACCTGTTTTCATGCCAACTTGTCATATATCGATATTTGTCACTGCCCCGCAGCGTCTCATACTGAAGCACAAGGTACCCTTTAACAGCTGTATGAGATGCTGCCTGAAAGACTTTTTAATACGTAGTTATAATGCTATGGAGTGGTTGCAGTTTGGGTAGGTTTAAGACCATGATTGGGGCTACAGTAAGTACTTCACGCTACCTCGGTCTTCTGGTTGAAAGTCCTGTGTCTGTTTGAACCATCCATCCACTCCACCTCCCCCATTATGTGTCCCTCTTTATATTACTGTACTGTACCTGTATGAGTCACCAAGGGGCAGTAACGAAACATCTGTATTTGATGAACTGGGAATGAGGCCAGGCTGGACAGCTTGGTCAGTGCCACTAAGTTTCAAACTGTGGCATTTTAGGTGCCCCTCTATTATCATTTCAGGACGCACCCCTTTAGCGTTATGTTTTGGTGTGCCATGGAAGTCAGGTGATGTATAAATAATGGAGTAAGTGGGGTGGATGGATGTGTTCAACAAACACAGACTGGGATTCATGTCCTGTGTGATTCCGAGTTATCATTAACTTCCTTCTAAAGTTACATAATGTACTTGAAGTAATGTGCGTTATTGAAGTTGTATTACTTACATACATAACTCATCCTTCCAACCATCCATGCATCCATTTTGACTTTTCCAGTGATGGGTCGCTGTGTCAGCAGGCTAAGCAGGGGATTCCAGAAGTTCCTGTCCCCAACAATGCTTTCCAGTGCTCCAGATGATCCCAAGGCATGCAGGCCAGATGAAATATGTAATTACCTACATTAAGTTATATAACAAACTTATTGTTACCAAAACGTGATCTTTTCCTAAACCTAACCAAATTGTTTTGTTGTCTAAATCTTACCAAGTAGTTTTTTGGCCTTTATTTTGAAAGTCTATCCAGATGTAGCATATTTATTATTGCGAACTTGTCCATGAAGCCTACCTACAGTGTCATAGTTTGAAGCATAGGGCCACTGACTAGTCTGCCATATTTCATGATTGGGGAGTGAGAATGTGTTGCACCACTGTGCATTGCCACCATGTTTTGTATTACCTAACATAACATGACATCATCAACTTGCGTTACCAGTGTACAGAGTGATGACATGAAAGACAGAAGACTTAGCTTTCAGCTGCAAAAAGAAGAACTGTTCTAGCTATTATGGTTTTTATTTTAGATCCATTTAAACAGGATTATGCAACCACCGCTGCAGGAGGTCCACTTTAAAAGGGTTAAGGATATTGTATATTATGAACTTGCTAGCATGGCTCTTATATCCCGGTGCATGATTACACAATCAGTTTTGTGTTCTATCAAACAAATAGGCTTGAATGGACTATTGACTTTTGTGGTAAATAAGTAGAAGAAACTTCAAGGGAAAGAAAATCCTCCTGAGCCGGTTAAAAAGGACAAAAGTTAGCATGGCTGAGACTTCCCCCAACTCTCTCAGCACTTTACCAGATGTGGAATCTAGATTAATAACCTCACTTTATAATCAGGCCAGGTGTGGTCACCTCTATTTCAGGGTCCTTTAATTAGGTGTCTTGGTGGAATAGAGGAAGGAAGGGACCAGGACTCTTATCAGCAGATCCAAAGATAACTTATCTCTCCTTCCTTCAGTATTTTACTCATCCTGCTCCTCTCTTTCCCACTCACTTTCTCTTTAGTTCCTACTTCTCAAAGATATTATTCTCTAAAGGCTCTGCCACCAGAACCTTTTAATAATCCCAAAGCAATTTACAGGGACTTTAGCTCAACTCATCTCCAGGTGCAGCTCCTCACAGGCTCAATAACAATAGCAGTAAACCCCTTATTCCCTCAACTTCAAGTATTGATTTTAAAGCAAGGCTAATAGGGTGAGAAGGTCATCTGTGCACTATTTTTTGGGACACTTTCTCTGCACTGTATGTAATTAACTGCACCCCGATCAATTAAAGTGACACGCTGCAATGGTGATACATTCCACGAATGGAACCTTAAAGGGAAGCACATTTAAGTTGGAAAAGTTGTTTTCCATTCAGGCACATGATGTGTGTGCACATGCAATTGCTCATAGCTTTGAACTGATTCGAAGATTATTTACTTCCTCTTATCAACAACAGACTAATTAAGAGATAGTCAGAGTTAGTTTTCTTCATTGTTTTCATGTATTGTATCGGTGTACAATTAATAAGGTGTGAAAGGGACAGTTCACCACCAAATCAAAAATACATATTTTCCTCTAACCTGTAGTGCTGTTTATCTATCTAGATTGTTACTGCGTGAGTTGCCACGTTAAGGAGATATTGGCCGTAGAGATGTCTGCCTTCTCTTGAATGTAATGGAACTAGGTGGCAAAGGTGAGGGTAAGTCGTACATGTGCAAGTCACAAGCAAGTCTCAAGTCCTAATTTTAAAGTATTAAGCTAGTCTCAAGTTACTGTGGTTAGAAACAAGCAAGTCAGGTCAAGACTGCTATAATTCAAGCAAGTCTTTGCTCTTGTGAAGAAAGTCAAGTCAAATTAGCTAGTAAGGTGCCCACATAGTTTAACTGGTTATAAGGGCCCCTCGATTTTCTTTTACATTTTACAGATAAATCAGTTTTATGTCTAACTTAGCTTAACCTTTATGTCTTTCTTGCTGATGTCTGACGATCCAATAAGTTAGCTAGCATGTGGTGAGTACCCATCCAGTGGAAGAACTTGAACTTGAAGTAACTCATTATCTATGAAAATGCGAATATTTAACAGTCAAGTCCTTTGAGGACCCCAAATTTTGTCAAGTCTGACTTGAGTCAAGTCATGCAACTTTTTTTTTGGCGCTTTGAGGACCACAAGCGGAGTGTCATTTAATCCCAGTATATTAGAGAAAAGGCAGACATCTCTACAGCTGATACCTCTGAAACTCAGCAACTCACACCAAAACAAACTAAATGGATGAATAACACGACAGGCCAGAGGAAAACTATGCATGTTTGATTTGGGGGTGAGCTATCCCTTTAATTCTTTTTCCTCACAAACTTTCTGCAGCCCAAATAAAACTGGAGCTTATTCTTAGGTAGAGACACATGCAAATGGCATTAATCATTTCAAGGTAGGATGTTTTACTGCTCGTCTTTAAAAGGGCAGGGTTTGGATTTGATGGAAGTTATGACCCTCTCATTCATCTGTATGGCCCTTCGAGTCACTGACATTAATGGCACCATAATGGTCATAAGATCAACTTTCAGCCATGACCTTCAAACTCTGACTTTTTACATCACACATAAAATTCCTCTTTAAAGTGGTGTCGTCACATCATCAGTGTCTTCAAACACTTTGTGCCTTGAAAAAGGCCAAAAAAGAGTTATACATGTCACCCTTTCCTGCACTGATTAAGTAATGTATCACATGGTGATAGATGGCTGTTCTTGGGCCCTATCTTACACTGATCTACAGTGGAAATTGCGAGGCACAATGGATTTAATTTATTCAAGGTGTGTCCAGATCCACCTTTGTCATCTTGCACCAGGGGTGCAAGGGCATCCTGCCTTGTCCTGCCACTTGTGCCAAGAGTGCACAGCGGGATACACCTATCAGCTGTGTCCAAGTGCCCTGATTAATTCACTGGCAAGTTTAGGCCAGACATGCAATAAACTAATCGGAAAGTCAGCTCTCATCACCTTTAAGTAGCAGGTGCTTTTTAAAGCGAGGAGACAGATCTCCTGGTTCGGGCAGTCAAATGGAGACAGCAGGACGCCTCCAGAGCAAATTCATGTGGGGGAGAGGTGCGAGGAGAGACAGTGTGGTAGATAGGGAGAGGCTGACCCAGACCAAGTTTAATCCGGCTGGACACCCACCTGAGCCGTATTGAGGTGCACCTTCATGGCCGGCCCTCCTTCCTGCCCTCTTCGTCCTCATCCACATCTCCTCCTCCCATCCTCGCTTCTCCGTCCTGCTTACACTACTGTGGGTGGAGGAAACAGAATCAAAAAGTATTTCTGAAGTTTGCATGTGCAAAATCATGCACGGGGGATGTAGCCAGCATCAGGCTCTGACAGAGGTACACATATCTTTTTCTCCCCAGGTCGGGCCGGTCTCATGGTCAGACAATGTCTTTTCCATAAATCATAATTGTTTAATCCTTGTTTTTCTGGATTCCAATAAGCACACAGACGCAAACACTACAGCTGCTCCAGCTGTCATGCTGACTGATCTGTTAAAGATGATCTGACACCTGTGATCCCATCCCTTGCGCACTTTGCAGGTCTATTGAGATTTATTAGGCTTTACAATTATAAGAATAATTCTTTATTCATTATTTATAAGAATAATTGTAGAAACACACATGTACATGCTGTTTCACATAAATGAAAGGTATTTTGTGATTTTGGAGATGTGTGTGTTCGCCTCAGCCAAGCGCAAGGCACACACACACTCATGCAGTTAACTTCAATATTTACACTTTATTGCTGATAGAAAATATGCTCAAAGGACACTTTACTAATCCACACTCCTGTGTGGGGAAAAGACTTACCATAATTGAAGGTGTTTTGTGAGCGTGTGTGTACCTTGGCCAAACACGCTGGGTGCTATCTTGTGTAGACAGACCGATTGCGCCACAGACTTTGCGCTTCGACCAGGTTTTAGTCGGTCTAAAGCGCTAGTGGTTTATACTCTAATGCACTGAGCACAAGATAGCAAATGCGCCTGGCCATGCCTTCATTTTGCCTTCATTTTCAGACCCACCCATGGCCACACAGATCAGGCGCAAGTTCATTTCCTATCTTGCAGACATAGCAAAAATGGCAACTGCACCAGTGTAAGATAGCAAAGCTACCTGCGCCACCAGCAAAACGGCTGTGCACCAGGTGTAAGATAGGACCCCTGTGCTTCTTACAACTGTGGGTATATCACATGCACCAGAAATGAAATATATGGCACCAAGCTTAGGCAACTACACCCCTGTCACAAACTCTGTCGATGGTGCTGATCTTTATGTGCTTCTGAGAGGACAAAGGCACTCCCTTACGACTGAAAGTAGCACTGTGTTAACAAAACACAAAGGGCTACATCGGGACAAGTAGCCTCAGGTACTGCTGAGCTGAAGAAATACAATCTGGGAAGGTCAGTTTGAGTACACATGCAGGGACAGGATTTTACAACTCCGGAAAGTTATCATTTTAGCTTCTTTATCAGCCATTGGCACATAAATAGTAGAATTACCCTGTTCATTTAGCTAAGTTACCCAGCAGGTTTACCAGGAATTAACTTCTCACCACTCCTGCAGGGTGAACACAGTAAACTACAGGGACTAGGCTTTTGTTGGTCGAAACAGTAATCAGGACTGAGCATACCCCTATTCCACCTCTGTACACCCTAGTATAACCTTGGTGCTACAGAATGCTCAGCAGTTAAACTGCACAAGAAATAATTGTTGCATCTGAAATCTCATACTGATGTAAATACTATTACTACTACCACTACTACTACTACTTTATTTTTGTGTAAATAAACAGTAGTATGATGTAGCTTTGTACATTAGTATATACCACAGCTCAGACCTCCTTGCCAGTACTCTTAGATTCCAAAGCAAGGCTACATGAGAAAGTGCACACTAGACATGTAATAAAATGCCATCTAGGGTGCCAACTAAATGGACAAAAATGATAAAGTGACCCCTTGGGTGCCCCACCAGAGGACAATGCATGATCCTCTATTTTCTCTGGTGATATAAATGGTTAAATTGTAGATTAATTCCCTGTGTGTTCTAATATAGAAGTGCAGCAGTAATAATCACATCATACAACAATTTTAATTTTACCCAGGGTTGTTGTAACTCTTTCACCATAAATGCATCACAACTTTCTGAATGCTTGAGACCCAATGCATACAGCTGGTGCCCTTTTCACTGCCCTCGCCCCTGCTCCTCAAACAGCCTGAGTCTGCTGCTGCTCCCAGTACTATTTCTGCTCCAAGTTTCCCCAGTCCTCTGTGTTGGATCCCACTTGCCTGACTATTGATTAAACTCTTGACATCCTGAGTTTCTGTACGTCTGCACTCAGGTCATCCTCATTTATTGTTACACATCTATAGTCATCCATCATTTTAAAAAACTGTAACCTACCTCTTCAACCTCACTGACCCACCGCTGGTTCTGTCATTACAAACTCATGCTTTGCAGCCAAACACTGTTCAGACCCACTGGCCTTTATTTCAAAGTTCTAAGGTAGATATCCAGATATCCGATTTCCAGGTATGTCTGAATGTTTGGGAAATGGGTTAAAACAGTATCTAGGCAGCAGTTCTGGAATATTTCTATTAAATTGAAATCTCGGGAGAAAAGGACATTGGGTTTGACACGAAATATCTTTGATACTGTCAGACAGTTAGAATACAGACATTTTTTTTTCCAACCTAACAACCGCTTCAGGGAAGATTAAAATGGGAAAATTGGATATTTAAGTTAACTGAACAGTTTCAAAAAGTGTTTTACTTTGTTTGGATTGAAGATGATCAGTTATGCTTTCAGTTTAAATCTTAAATTCCCATGCTGTCCTCTTGGAAAAAGCCATAACAGCCATACCCACCAAACCAAACCAAACCTACGAATCGCCCAACACAATTGAGTAGCAACATGAGTACAAGAACAGTGTGTAACTGTCATCCTGCTTGCTTCTTAAGCTCCTGACTGCCTTACAATATCATCAATATGAAAATGATGAAGAGTGTATAGAGAGGGTGTCGATGCCAGGGTGCAGTGTTTGATTGAATATCTATATAGTGATATTACTGTAAGGCTCTTTGGCTAACGGAGCCACTGAAGCATATTAATGATTATCTCTTTGATAGAGGGTGGAGATCATTTTTTATTGTAACTGTGAGAGAGTCACTCTGTTCGAGCTCAAGTTATGACTCCAGCCAATCAATTAAATTGCTCTCATCGTCAAAAGTTCATTTGGCAAATGCAATGTCGTGGCTGTCAAATATGTCTTTATGATACAGTCAGGAGTGTGGATAGTCCTGGCAATGGATTCTGATGCTCCTCTGGACATCTGGACTCCTTGGCCTTTTTTTTTTAAATTTTCATACAGATAAAGAATTGACACAGTGATAGGATTGGGAAATAATATAATAGGGAGAATAGAAGAAAAACAGAAATGTATAACTACTTTGTTACAGACACAGCAGGTACAAATTGAAAAGGGTAAGTACATGGAACCTAATCACTACCTTGGCAAATAAAGATAAGTTGGGGAGATATGCAAGAGTGCACGAAAAAGAGGGATACAATATCATATTAATGCTTCCTTCTCTATTTTCTAATAATGATTGATTTCACTCAAGTTCACGTTGTGTTCCATCACTGGGTTTAAGGTTACTAGATAATCTTACACCTTTTAGAGTTTTATCTACTGTCTTTGACAGCATAAATCTAAAACAGGAGGCATTTAGCACCAGTAAAACTGTAAGATGTATTTTTGCTTTATCTGTTTCTGTGGTGTGTACGCATAATAATAATACAGTTCTCCTTCTGTTTATTTCAAATAATGTATTGTATCAGAAAATCTAGTGTGACTTTACAGTAAAATGTTTCTATTTCAATGCAAAACAGTCTTTGATATATAAAACTTTTTTTTTTTTCATTTGAATAAGGAGTGGTAATGGTGTAACCTGACACGCCAGATGGTTTGTTAGAGGGAACCATGTGAGAAGTTGTCCTTAAAGGGATAGTTCACCACAAAATAAAAATTCAGTCATTACCTACTCACCCTCATGCTGATTCAAGAACGGGTTTAGTTTTTTAGTCCACAAAACACTGCTGGAGTTCCACTGGAAAACAGCATTGCAGAATCTCCCAAACCATGGAAATGAATGATGACAAATTTTTCAAATGTAAAAAACAAACAAACAAACAACAGAATAAAAACATAAAATACTTCCATGCTGCTCATCTGGTGCAACTGTCAATGCAAAAGTCAATTCAAACATGTTTTTAGCCTGAATCTTCACTGTAGATCCTTAGCTTGCAGCCACGTTCACAAACACATGCACACCATCTGAACTGGGAGTAGGTGTTGTGACGGTGTGCAAATAGCATGTCAGGACTTTAGGAGACTTGGATTACACCAGACAAGCAGTATGGAGGCATTTTATGTTTTGTTTTTTTTCCAGTTGTTTTTTTTTATGTTTTAAAACTGGTCACTATTCACTTACATTGTTTGGGAGATTCTGCAACACTGGTTTCCTGTGAAACCCCATCAGTGTTTTGCAGACTAACAAAATAAACCCGACCCTCAGTCAGCATGAAGGTGAGTAGATAATGACTGAATTTTCATTTTCATTTTTTCCGTACTCTCACATGTCAATACAGACAATGACAAGGCTACAATCTTACATTGCTTTCTTCTGCGACCCGAAATCCACCACTTTCCCAGTATGTGCAAAGAAGTCTCATGGTGCCTGTGCTCAAGGAAAGTGACATCATGCAAGATCATTGCCTTACCCGTGTCTCGATGGATGCTAGGATTATACTGCCACCTGAGGGAAACTGTGGATGGGGACAATACAGTATAATACTGATAACTATGCACTGGCTCGCACACGGGTTATCATACAAAGATTGCCTTTGAAGTACCTGTATCCACTGTTTCCAGGTAAGTGATTTTGAATAACAGCAAACAAATTCCATCACAGTTTGATATGGAGTGCGTCGGCATTTGCTCATATATCATCTACTCCTGTGTGCAGGCTAAAGGAGTGATGAGGATTGTGCCAAGACATAATTAGATTCCTCTCTACAAGGGAACTGGATGAGATTGGTCACCGGTTCCAGCAACAGGCCAATACTCCTGTGTTTAGCATGTGCATCAGTGCCAATTATGCATGCCATGTTAGAATAAAAAATTCTAGGCCATAATTACCTGATTAGAAAGCTATTCCCATCCATCCAACTACAGGCTGTGTTTGATAGGATGAGTAAGTTCTTGAACACGTAGGTGGGTTGTCCAGGGTGACCCATGACACCAGGGTACTGAAGAGGAGCGGGATATTCAAAGATACTTTATACTCTCCCCCAAAGTGTACTTCATCATGGATGATCGTGGTTACCCCTGCATTAGCCATCCTTTGGTCAATACCTGCTCTATCATTTACAAATCTAAAGTCCCAACCCCCTTACTTTCTGTTGTTAGGTCGGACAAGCATGAAAAAAAAAAGAAACATTGCAATGGCAGTTTCGTTTAGCCAAGGCCTGCAATATGTATTCAGGCAATATAGCTTCAAGAAGCTGACTGCAAGGACTACAGTTTGCAATGGAAGGATATATTCACAATGTCAACTTCTTGAACAAGGCAAAATGACACAAATTGTAATTATTCCCATCTCAACGAATAAGAGAGACCAAAAAGACAGAGGGTGGCAAGACTATCACTCAGCATTTCTCCTGACAGACTGCTCTTTTGATAGACTCTTCTCAGATGTGGGGGTGTGGCCACAATGACCGGACAAGAGGAAGGACCACACCTGTGAACAAGGAAATAAGGAAGGCAGAATTGTCTGTTTCTGCCTTCCTTATTTCCTTGGAAGAGACCTAACTTGCAGGAGGAGTAGGATAGAGGAAATAAAGGCTGATACTGCTTCAGTATTCAGAAAAAATAAGAGAAAGCAATAGAAGTAAAAAAGATGATATTACATCATGGATGAGATTTGGTCACACCAGTTTAAAAGGCACATTAAATATAATGAATAAGCATGCTATGGGTAGATGTGAACATTGTGGACTACTGAGTTCTTCTAATATATTTAAGCCACGTTCTGAGTACAGCTCATTTTTAAAAAGGGCTGCTTTTAAATTGAACTGACTTCTTAATGCCAGAAAGATGTGGTTGCTTATAGCTCTTTTTGAGAATATGTTGCAAGTAAATGTTCTTGTATCCACCTGCTAAAACTTGTTTGTGTCCTCATTGGTTGCTACAGTGTACTCACCACCCAATTTTTTTTTTTAAAAAGATCCAACTTCTACTTTTCTTCACTCTCTTTGCTAAATTTTTGGTTTTGGGAATGGAATAAACTCAATGCCTTCCACATGGTTAGAGTATTAAATGTTGCTTTTCAAGACCCTCCATTCACATCATTGAACAATCCTCAAAATTTGGTTTTCTTTCAACATAGACTAGCACATTGCATGTCTAAGTATAACTTGAAAGAAGGAAGTTGACCGATATTCTGATACCAAGCTTTATCAACTGCGAAACATATAAAAGGGGGACAGGAGTGCATGCACGCTGATGGCCTGCTTGAGGTCCCTGCTGTTCAGGGCCCTTGAGGTGAACCATAACTTTATCCAAACTGCCATCGCCTCCTGTGCTGTCCTGCACAATGTTTGTTTGACAGCAGGGGATAGCCTCAAACCAGTGCAGGACATGGACAACCTCCCTGTGCTACTACTGTGTCCAGTCAGGGGAAAAGACAAGTGCATCTGCCTGGAGGAGACGGGCTGGCTGGACAACTCTCCCCTCCACCTGTGCATATTTCTGTCTTACAAAAGCCTGATTATTGAACACCATTTCTGAATAGGCAATATTGTCATGGGTGGTGCAAGTGTCACAATTGGTAGGGAAAGTAGGGAGGGAGGGTAAACAAGAAGATGGACAGAGAGAGAGAGAGAGAGAGAGAGAGAGAGAGAGAGAGAGAGAGAGACAGGCTTGACTGATAAGTTAAAAATGGTTTCATTTGCTCAACACAACAACAAAGCCAATGGATGTAGACGGGTGGCTCCAACAATTAGCAAAAGTTTATTAAATATATTAAACAATAAATACTGCAATGGGGTGTGAGAATCAGTATCAGTGGTGTGTGAGGGTGCATGGATGTGTAGGATGATATGAGGTGCATGTTGTCAGTGCAAAACAAAAGACAGGAACATAAAAAGTAGAGGCAACATGGCTGGTGGAGGGAACCGACAGGAGTGCAGCAGCATCACATCCGCAGCGACTGCTACTGCTACTGCGATCGCCGACACCCCCACGGTGACGGGGCAGGCGGGGTTAAGAAAAAGTCAGATGGCAGAATAAATGCGAAAATACAGATGAAGTCCAATAAATCCAAAGAATAAATCTAGGAAGCGCAGGGGACTGACAGGTGCAAACATTTAATAAAAGACAAAAATAAACTGACACCAATGATGGGAAGGACACAAGCCTAAACAACTGAAAAATTAGTGATCAAAAAGGAGGAAAAAAAGACAGGAAGTGAAACCAGAAACATGAGAAAAAGGGAGAACTTCAAAATAAACAGGGAAGGATCCGAATGCAGACGGCTGAGGCAAAGCTTGATGCAGTTCACTGATTTTATTATACGAAATGGAGGTACAAAGGGTTATGGGACGGTGAGGAAGGCAACGGTCAAAACCAGAAGAGCAATGCGGGCAAGCAGATCTGAGGGGGCAGGCAGAAAATCTAAAGTCCAAAAATCATCAAACAAGGTCCAAAAGAGGGTATCTGGTGGATAAATGGAGCAAAGCATTGGAGAGCCTGAGAAAAAAAGAAATGACACTGGAGAGGAGGAACAGCACTATAAAAGATCGTAATGGAATTTAGTGGAATAAACTAATCTTTTCTCATTAGCTTAATGCGCAACAAGTTCTTCTAACTTAAAGTCCGTTGAGTTGAATGAATGTGTTGCACAGAGTTCAAATAAATCAAATCAAATTAAATGAAGTTTCTAAAGAAACATGATAGCAGTCTTCCCATCATGCATTGTATGTGTTAAAACTCTCCTGAGACCCTTCTTTAATATGACATGAAAAAAAACAAAAACACATATGCGTACTTTCTGTATGTCTCTACGCTTTAAGAACCCCAAAATGTAATAAATTCACAGGGAGCAGTTTCACAGATTGTCTTTGTGTCAATACTGGAACAAAGTCTCTCCAAAAGGAGCAGCTGCTGCTGGAAGCTGAAATGAAGAACTGACTCTTCAAACTGAGAAAATGTGTAATGTTCATCAGTGTGACTGAAGAGTTGTTCGTCCAAATCAAGTTTTTTAAGTGCAACGGAATTAATATCAAATTTATTTAACCAAAATGTAGGTTCCCAAACTGTGGTACTAGTACCGCTGGTGGTGCTTGAGCTCCCTCTTTTGGTACACGGTGGAATCTCTAAAAATGAATTATATTAATTTAGCATATAATGACATACTAAAAAATTAAAATGAAAAACAAAAAACAAAAAAACAAAACAAAACAAAACAATGAGATCACTGAAATGCAATTTAGAATAAGTTTTGTCTTTCCTGTAATTATTTTTGTTTCAATATCAAACTGCCTTATAGTCACGTATATGCATATAGTGCAGGCATATGTCATCCATGATTAATTACAAGCTAAACTGTGAAGGCAGTCCGACAACAGTCCAAATCTTATCAAGAATAAACCTGCCTCCTGCATGAACTTTCTGTAGCTGAATAGGGAAGGCCTGTGCTACTGGATTTTAAAATGGGCCATTTTTTTTTACTTAGACAGCCTAATATTGCTGAGGTGGTACATAGTGTAAAAAGTTCAACTAACAAGTTTATTTGTTTTGAATCATTACAAATACCTCGACTTCTCTTCTCAAATTCAGTCAACTTAAAATTTAAAGGCAGCCTGGACACTAATTTTTTAATAGTGAGGGAAACAGACTGTGACACACATTGTTTGTATCTGTCTTGTCTGTGCCGTGCCTTTGTTTTGTAGACATTATGTTAATTGTATGGGTGCTTGGATACATATGATCTTTTTATCAAGCTTATTTATCTTATTCATTGATTTGTATTCCACATACTGCACCTTGGTGCTTCTGATTCCTCCTATTGATGTATATTGTATTATTTCTCTGCTTGTTTGTATATTATTGTGTTGTGTGTACAACAAGCTGCTCCAAGAATATTGCCTCTAGTGGGATTAATAAAGTTGTTTATATTGTAGCCTCGGTGGCAAACTTGAAATTTGTTCCATCTGAAGGATATTTGTTTGACTGCAAACTGAGATAGAAACATAAACATTGTTTAATTTCTTCAGTGTTGAAGTGCATTGACAACATGAACCAAGGATTGCCTAAAATACCTTAAATAACAGCCCTGTTATGACAAATAATTCAATAAATTAAAGTTGCATTTTGGCTTTACTTTATTGCAATGGAAAAATGGACAATTAACTCAACTTGAAGGTAGGTCTTGTGAGCAAGTTTGTCTGACAGTCCTCGTCTTCCCCCAGCAGGTGAAACAGCTAGCACTCTCCAAAGGTCTGCCTTTGGGGAGGTCTAGCGAAGGCAGAACTTGAGGGCTTGCCATCCTTCTGTGTCACACTTTCCATGGCTCTGCTGGTGTCAGGTCACAGCATTTAGGAGGCCACAGCATCAACTGGTGTCTGGTTTTCCCCAATACATGAATTCATTACAATAGAGGGCGTTCACCCAGTGGCTCAGGCATCAGGGTAAACGATGTCTGTTTCACATCAATAAGAGCTCAAATTAATGCTGACTAATTGTTGAATGAGTTCATGTCTGTCTGTGAGTCTTAAAAAATCATTAATAATCTTGTCGAAGGCATAAATGTTTATATCTGTTAAACGGAGCAAAATGTTAAAATGGGCCTTTGTTTTCGGGATAATGGGATGAACTTTACATCAACAGATAATTGACAGTTATAAATAGCTGATGAACTTACACATCCTGCACTCCTGCAGTGCTCCTGCAGACTGTCTCTCTTGTGTCTGGGGAGGAGGGGGCAGTGGGAAACAACTGAGACTGAATGTTTGACTGCTCAGGAAAGCAGAGACAAAGAGGTTTTTAAAAGTGAACTGTGTTCAGCTCTCTGTACTTTTATAACTTCTAGTGGAACCTCTGTGGTTTGAATTTAGTTTCTGTCCTGTGTTGCTGTTTGTACTTTCAGTTATCTGCTTCATTTTACAGTTTCATGTATAGGAGTTGTGATAAGTTCCTGTTGATGAAAACTCATCATTTCCTGGTTTAGCTGCTTCATAATAAAACCCTTTCAATAACAAACCAACACCTCATTGTGAAGAATTTATAGGGAAGGAAGTTTGTTCGCTGTTTTACTGCTGCTCGTCTCGAGCTAAGCTGAATGAACTTTATTTGTCAAAAAAAATCATACTGTTTAAATATACGTGGCATATCTTGATATGCACATAAAAAGTCTTAGAACTTTTACTGAAACTGAAGTGTTGGGTTTATATTTTTGTTCAGTGTACATTGAAACATATTTTTTCATGTTGTTCATACTTGACATTAAGAGATCCCTTCCAGGTGTGCTTGCAGTTAAAGAGATGAAGGATAATATTGTCTTTAGTTTATCTGAAGTCAGTATGAGGCTTTAACAGCTGGGGTTAGCCAAGTCCTGTGGATCTCCTCCAGAGATAAAATCATTTTAGTACCAAAATCCCTCTTTGTGTTACTATCCCTCCACTACAACTCAGCAATGAAACCTTATGTGGGGAAACACAACCGGTGGTTTCTGCAGAAAAACAAAACAAAACTCATGACTATATGTATATGTATTTTGAAGGGTATTAATTTTTACTCATCAGTTATGGTGCTGTCTGAACTGACATTTCACGGACTTGACAAAATGTTACATTTCGTTAATTTCACAGCATAGCCATAGCGAGCAGTCAATGTATTTTTTAAAGTTGCTCAGAGGTCTCATGATGCTAATTTAAACACACATTTTTAAACCATAATTCTTGATCCCCCAGAAAACAGACAAAAAATGTATTAAATAAAAAACTAACAAAATAAATAAATAATAATTAAAAATAGAAACTTAGAGGCAGGGCAAAACAAAACAACAATCACATTTCAGAGTTTTCAGACAGTGTAATATATAATGTAATAAATTGAAATAATTGTATAATTGTCCCATTATTTCATTTCTGGGGGGGGGGTTACATGAGCATGTGCCTTTTGTTTTAAGATCAACTTGAAAAGGATGTGAACTTAACCTTTAATGAGCTGTGTTGTCATAAAATCAAAATCATAAGACAAACAATAACAGCTGTAACGAGCACCGCTGGTGTTCTTACAAGGACAAAGTGAACTCTGTGAACTGTGTGGTTCATACATTGAAAAGTTGAGTCAGATGTCGTCTTTGCTTGTCAAATACCATTGACTGTAGAGGTAAAGTAAAGAAACATGATTCAGTGTTTGCTGTGATATATTAGCTGATTGCTTTAAAAACCCTCCAAGTTGACTTTTTTATACTACAAATAATGTGAGGTAGAAAAAGAAGTTAGTCTTCTTCTGTTGTTGTCAAACTCTTTTTATATGAAATGGAATGATTGAAGATAGAAGTTCCTAACTATGTGACACACCCCGAGCCTTTCTCTTCCTCCACAATGGCCTTTTTGTGTCAGCGATTTTGATGGAGTGCAGTTCACTCGAGGTCCGTCAGTGGGTGTCATTTAGCGAGACCTCGGTTAGCTCCTGCTTTCACTCTTTGCCCCCAAAAAGCTGAATCGGACACATCCAGGGGTCATCTGTTATTGCCATTCCCAGAACTGAAAGCCATTGACGATGGGAAGAAAGGAAAATGTTTCCGGCCAAATTCTTTTTTTCCACATTTTGTGTTCATTTCATACTCATACCCTCTTTCTCTCTCTTCGGTGGATGCTTTTAGGTTTGAAGAGAACTCTGTGTCCGACCACATGAAAAGGCCCAAATGATGAAAGATTTTTTTCTTCAGTAAAAAGCTGCTGCCATTCCCATCATCTGAAAGATAAAGAGAAGTCAGGGTGGGCGTTCAGGGGTAAAATATTTAAATGCGAATGGATCTTTGTCAGGTCCTCTTGAAATGTCCTTCACAGCCAAGAAGTGAGAGGAGAAAGTGAAAGAGGTCAAAAGAGCCTTGCACTCCATGTTGCTACGAATTCCCACCATTAATGAGTGACAAAGGATTCTTCATTGGGTCAAAAAGCTTTCACACAAAAAGCTGTCACCCAGGGACTGTCCTTTATTTTCTTTAAATGTGTCCCTAGATGTCAAAAATGGGATGTCCCCATCATTATGTGCTCTGTAAAGGACTAGAAGAACTTTTCTGCTCAGCAAACATTTAGAAATAAAGTTGCCAGCTACAACCAAAACAGGTTCTTTGACTTGTCTCCAAAGCAGAAACCTTTTTGGTTCCTGATAGAAACCATTTTATGTTGGTTCTAGGAAGAACTGTCTGCAAAAGTTCAGAGTGGAAACCTTATAAAAAAAGAGAAAAGTGGAACTTTATATAAAGGTTGCAGCCTTTATATACCTTTATTTATCTGTGAAAGGTCTCACCCAAACCCCCCTATGAGAGATTCTACAGAGAACCCTTCTATGAAGGAATAGTTTCACCCAAAACCCTCTCTGGGAGTTCTATCCACAACCTTTTTTATTTATAGTGTTACCTAAAATCTCAATTCCCTAAAAAATTGAAACAATGTCTAAAATGTAAATAAATAAATAATGCAATGATTTGCAAATACTTTCCAACTTCAATTGATTACAGTACAAAGACAAGATATTTTAGATATTCATGTTCAAACTGATAGACTTTATTGTTTTTATTAAATACACACTAATTCTGAATTTTATGCTTGTAACACAATTTTAAAAAAAGTTGGGACAGGGGCAACAAAAGACAGGTTAATTGGTAACAGGTGACAGTGTCATGACTGGGTATTAAAGGCTCACTCATTCACAAGCATGGGTGGGATCAGATTCACCACTTTGTGAAAAAACTGCATGGGGAAACAGTCCAACAGTTTAAGAACATCATTTCTCAACACAAAATTGCAGGAATTTATGGATTTCACCATCTACAGCCCATAATATCAATGAAAGATTCAAAGAATCCAGAGAAATCACTGCACGTAAGGAGCAAGGCTGAAAAACAACAGTGAATGCCTGTAACCTTTGACCCCTGAGGCCACATTGCAATAAAAAATGCATTATGAAACAACATAACTGAATAAAGGATACTACATGGGCTCAGGAACACTCTGGAAAACGAATGTGAGTAAACAGTTTGTCGCAGCATCTACAAATACAAATTGAGAGTCTACCATGCAGTCAGAAAGACTGCAGACTTCTGTGATAGTACTAATGCTCATGGCATCATGGGTAGCTGTCACATCTGTGTCATTAATGCTGAAAGGTTTCAGAGCAACATGTGCTGCCATCCAGACAATGTCTTTTTCAGAGGCGTCCCTGCTTATTTCTGCGAGACAAAGGCAAGACACATTCTGCACGCAAGAGTTCATGTACAAGACTGACCTGCCTGCAGGTCCCATTGAAAATGTGTGGTGCACTATGAAGCGTAAAATATTTCAACAGAGACTGAACAAGCACCTGAACAAGAATAAGAAGGAATTTCACTTTCAAAACTTAAAAAAGAATGTGTCCTCAGTTCACATACACTGAGTACTGAGTTTTGTTAAAAGAGAGGCTGGTAATCATGCTCCTATCTCAGCTTGTTGCAGGGGTCATTAATCAGTTTGAACTTTAAATATCTTATCTTTGTACTGTACTCAGTTGAATATAGGTTGACATTTTATTTTCAAATCATTGCATTCTGTTTTTAGTTATATTTTACACAACATCCCAACTTTCTTTTTTTGGAATTAGGGCTGTAGAACCCACTCAGGGATTTCTACCAACAACCCTTTTATATCAAGAAGCATTGATGAACCTTGACAAATAAGTTCTTCAAGGATTTCTTGACAAAAAGGTTGTTTTTAAAAAAATTAAAAACAGATTCTTAATGGAACCTTTTGTTTGACAAGGAATCTTGACAAACTTTTACTTTAAAAAAAAAGTTTTGTCAGAAGCAAATGGTTCTGGGTATAACCTCAGCCCATCAGGAAGAACCTTTGTGGAAGCCTTATTTCTAAGAGTGTAATGATTCATTCCAACTCTTTACACTTGATTGGCTGCAGAACAAAACTGACCATTGAAAAGCTTTTTATACTGGAGTTTATGTGCAAGCATTTCAGCAAAGCTAAACTGTGTCAGCTTGCGCACAGGAATAAATTTGCATGTTTGCAGATGCATGCTCATTTGTGTTTGCATGATTGAAAGGATGTACAGTTTTGAACCAGCTGAAAGTGTGTGAGTCCGTGCGCATGGGTGGTATTTTAAAGACCATTTTTATTTGACTGGGCGCTGATTTATGCAGCAACATTCATATTCAAAGTGCTGCTCTTTGGTCTGTGTAACCACTCAACCATTCTGCTATCTTCCAACTGCAGCTACACTATAAAGTTTAGGACTTTACTATTGAATCTCTTTGCCGTAACAAGCTTAGGCCAGCTGCAGCCACAAAAAAACCCCGCCTTGTTGAAGAAATGGAATTACAGTGCTTTCATGTCTTTGATTTTTCCTTTTTGTCACTTTTTGCTGAGTTTTTCTCATTTTCTGACTCGTGTTTTCCTCTTTCCTCCTTCTGCCTGTCTTCATCTTTCCTATAATCTCTATTTATCTCACTCCTTTCCCCCCTTTTTTTCTTTCTTTTTCTCTTTCACTCTGGAAATCGAGTCTCCAGCCCTCCTTCAATAAAAGCAGGAATGTTTCTCCGTCAGACTGAAGTGGACCTCGAGTCTATTCAGCACCAGCTCCTTTTCAAGTGGAGAGGACTTTTCTGTGATGACCTGTGTGGGAAAGACAGACAGGGGCCATTCACAAAGCTTTTCATAAAGCTCTATTAAAGAGAACCTCTCCTTTCTCTCTTTCTCTTAATCTTTCTCTCATTCCATTTTCTTTCTCTCCCGCTTTCTTCGCTGCTGCTCCTTCATTCAGCAAAGTCTTTTTTTTTATAAGGCCCGTCTCCCAAGCTCCTTCACTCTGTCTGAATGAGGGGCCACCTTCCTCTCTTCCTTTTCTTAGTCAATGACCTGCCTTTGTACTTGAGACTATTTCTGACGCCTCCAATAAAACTGGCAAAGCAGCAGGGGAAAATACAAAGTTTTAGTTCATACAGAGGCTGAAATGGTATGTTTCGTAAAGGCAGTTTGGTGAATGATTCCCATTGGTTACAGAGTAGCTGCTGGAACAGTCTTGTAATAGAACATATACTTTTAATGTAAATGATTGAATTTTTTTTATTCCACTTTTCTATAAAGGAAAAATTGCAATATATTTACTGTAATAAATTATACAATGACCACGATGTGCCATCAGAGATTAAGAAAACATGATAAATTGAAATTCTTGCTTCATTTGACATGTTCGCTGCAGCCATGGTGTCTCCCCTTTGCCCTCCTTCTGGACCGGAGTAACTGTTTTGTATGTCTGTTTCACATTAATCAGAGTTCAAATGAATGCAGAATTTTCACCAAATTAGTAAGCGTCTGTTTATGAGCTGTAAGGAATCAGTAATAATCCTGTAGAAGGTGAAGATGTTTGTAACTGTTATAAATTGAGCAAAATGACAGGCAGCCACTTAAATCATCGTCAAGTGTTATTTCGGAGAAGGGGGCTTTTGTTTTCAGGATAACAGGCTAAACTTGACATTGACTGACAGTTATAAACAGTGGAAGACGTCCTTGTGTCCGTGTTTGGATCTATGCATGTTTATGTATATTTTAATGCATTGCATTAGAAGAGGTTGTTGGAAATGGGAAGATTACAGTCCACCCCAAAATTAAAAATACATATTTTTCCAACAAGGTGTGGGGATATTAGTAATCATGTTCTGATTTTTGGAAAGACACACTGGTGCTTTAAGCGAGTGCCATTTAGTCCCATTATGTAGGAGAGAGGACAGACATCTCTATGGTCTGCGCATTTTCTGCCTATTAACTAGAACTTTGAAATTAGAATTAGAATTAAAATTTGCAAAATATTTGGATGTAAACACAGCTAATGAGTGCCAAGAGAAAAAAGAAATGTGACATCTTCAAAGAACCCATTATCTGATGAAAGTTCTTCACTAAAGTCAGCTGCTGCTGCAGCTGCCCCATTTCTATAGCTTCAGTAGCTCTCTGTAGCGCAAATTACACCGAGGCTACAGGTGTACGGCTTTGAGCCAAGATGTACAAATACAACTGATCTGATAGTCATACAGTATATAAATCATTTCCAGACCTGATATGACTTCAGCACTGATTCTTCTTCTATCACACATTTAAACACTTCCATTACACCTCTCCTGCATCCTTGTTCTACAAATGGACAATGTTGCACTGTATATCAAAGTCACATGAATTCATGAGATAACTTCTCAGATAGAGAACATAGTGTCACAAATCAAGTATGAATTATATTTAGGACCACATTTAGAACCCAACATTCAGGTTCAGATTTATATTTCTCAAATGGAAACATGGAAAATGTGATCTTAACATATGCCGATGATACAGTATTTTTCCTCATGGTAAATCTGCAGAAGACGTTGCAATGAAGCCAGCTGAAGGTCAAATCCTGACTTAACCAATGCTGTTTGAAATTGAATATATCAAAAAAACACTTAATATGTTTTTCTTCAAAGGCCACAGCGTAGACGCAGAGCAAGATATTGTCACCTCAGGAGAGACTTTACATGCAGACACAAACACTACAGCTGCTCCAGCTGTCATGATGACTGATCTATTAAAGACAATCTGACACACACACTGTTTATTTCAATAGTTACACTTTATTGCTGATAGAAAATATATTCAATGGACACTTTACCAATCCACACTCCTGTGTGGGAAAAAAAAAAACTGAAATGAAAGGTGCTCTGTAATTTTGGAGACGTATTTTTTGTGCACCTCAGCCAAACATGCTGTTTGTGCTGGTGGACCTACCGCTCTACAGACTTCACACTTCGACCAGGTTTTAGCAGGTCTGTGGTGCAGGTGGTTTCAACCACAATGAGCCGTGCACAAGATACAAAATGTGCCTGGCCACTCCAAGTGGAGAGAAGCGAGAGGGAGGTCAAACATCAGAGAGGCAGTGAGCGTCAGAGTATTTTCACATTTAACATGGGGATTTACTTTCAACCAAATAAGAGTGGGCGATTGTTCAACAGTAGAAATACTAACCAGGACATTTTTGGTTAATTTTATTATGTTTGAGGTGTGTTTAACGACCAAGCTCAGCTAAGTTTCATAAAAAGTAAAAAATCTGGATTCAGAAGGTTTATTATAGCCGATAGGTGTTTGCTCATGCTGTTTAACTGTATTCTATAGGGTTTTTACCATGTATTCAACTATTTTAGCCTATGTATTGTATTATTTGTATTATTCTAGGATGCCTGACAACATCAGGCAAAAAATGCAGATGACAACGTGCCTTTTCAGCTAATTCGGGTACATTTACATTTGTTTGAATGTTGATTAATGTACACGGTCACTTTTCAAATAAAGTGGAAATGAACACAAAGTGCAACTGGAACTCAACATGGAAAAAGATAAGAGAAAGTGTTTGAAGTGCGGATTTAAAGACAGACATTGTAATTACTGATATGATCTTTATGTAATTCCATGGTCTTAAATATGCTTTGATGGTGTAGTTTGTTTCCAAATGCATACGGACAAATCTCTAGACTTTAATCTTACCCAGGTGGCTCTAAAGAACAGACACATATTTCTGTAGATTCAGAGATTTGCAGTCAAATAATACACATACACACACACAGTCACACTTCATTCTCCAGGGCTGAGCAGTGCTAACTTTGGCGCAAATATTGTTTTATTCTTAATTCTGTCCCCCCCTCGCCTGCATGTCTCTAAGCCTTGGAACTCACTGAAGTGGGAGAGAGATATTTGGCGGTACAGTGTCTGCAGGGGGAGAAAATGGGGACATATTTCACTGATCAAATGATTTTACGATTGTAAATCTAAAGAGAATAATTTAACATCTGCCTCACTCAGTCTGTGTTGTACTGCGCCATCACTCTTTATTCTGTCTCTCTCTGGCTTTGTCTTTCTTCTGTCTCCCACCTACCTTCCTTTGATTTCCCCAAATTAAAGGACGCAGCCTCATGAAAACTGTATGATCTCAGACCTTGCATGTAGTCGCATGCAGATAATGAGTCTTTATGGGGGATTTTAGTGACAGTGCATTTGAAAGTTCACCAGGTAGTGAAATGTGCAGAGAGTCGTTGTTCCAGTGAAAAGGAAGTTTAACTTGCACAATGCAACACGAAAACAGTCAGTAAGAGTTTGATTACTTTAGACTTGGCAAAATCAAAAAAGACTTTAACACCAATGACTTGTGACTTCACTTGGACTTGAGCCTTTTAACTTGGAAATCCTTGATTCCCCCAAGCCCAAAGAGTCTCACTGGTCAGTTCATTTTTATTAATTTCCTGAATCAACTAATGTTTACACTACTCATTCTCAACAAGTCAACAGTTAATTCCCACAGCCTCTTTTCTAGTGGATCCCATCCCACTTAATTCCCCAGATCCACTTTGTTTAAATCAGAAGCCGCAAAGAACTAACTTACTGAGCTCCAGTCAAGCCTATGCATTGATCAACAAAAACAAATTGCAGTATGTGCCTCGAAAATTACAGAGAGAGATGCAACAACTTCAGTATGTGAGGTTGCACAAAGAACAGTAAGTCGAGGCTCTTTTGCTGAAATGTCATTACATTTTGTGAGAGAGTGTATGCCTCAGGGGGCTTTACAACCTGTACAATGTGTGACATTCCCTGTCCTGTAGACCCTCAAATGAGGAAGGAAAAATACCCCAAAATAACCTTCCAACAGGGAAAAAATAGAGGAGAGCCTTGGGACATGACTCATGACTTTTCAGTCTGGACTTTGAATTTTTCCAATGTATTTTTCTTTCTTGCAAAACTATGACCAGCCACATACCATGAAATCAAATACAAATATTAAGAAACAGTCAGGGACTTTCCAAATCTCTGGATTTGGCAAATATTCCTTAAAGGAGAACTTCACAAATTTTACATGTCAAAGAGTAACTATTTGCATCTCCACAGGGAGCTGCGTGATATCTGATAAATTGCCTCAAGTAATACTACTTAAGTCAGCGTCAGTTTAGACTCACAAGTCAGACTTTAAATGCTTCACTCAATAGATGATTTTGCAGCCTTTGTTGCTAAAACTGCGTGGAAACAATTAGAGGATTTAACTGTTTAGGGCAGCCTTGATATTGGGATGGTGACATCGTGTGCTTTCTGCTGAGAAGAATGGGGGTAGAGCATTGTTTCTGATAAGGCATGTCCTTGAAAAAGTGTAAAGTGGTATTGCAAGACTGGAATTGATTGGGAGTCACTCAGTTGCACCGTGGAGAATGCATGTTTTTTCGATAAGGAACAAGAATACATGGAATAAAAAAAAAGATGACATCTCTGCTTCTGTAGGATCAGTTGTGATTGCATGCATTTTCTTTCTGTCATCGTGAGTCTGACAATGCTGTAGAAGTGAAATGCTTGTTGGGTGAGTGTTTTTAATGAGTTTTTCAAATTGAAACTCCCACCCAACCGAATGACCTAAGTTACAGTGCTGATGCCCTCTCCTCCATTGTGACAAAGTCATAATGCACCTATGCCAGGTCACAAGGGAAAACATTTTCAGAAGAGCTTTGGAAAGTAGCATTTTGAAGCTAAAACATACTTACTTTGACCACAATTTGAATGTTCAGATTTGAATACATAAGGGATCACCATGTAAAATAATTATTTTACCAGGGTCACTGACCTGCACTCAGTCGGAGTTGCATAAAATTACAGTAATTACAGTCATTTTAAGTCAAAAAGGGCACATTTATCAGGCAACCAGGAATGGATCATGTTTGGACAATGCTGAAATATCAGTTGACAAAACTTTATTTCTGACAGACATTTGGTTAAGAAGAAATGGTGACAGTTTTTGATCGCTTGTGGCTCCCTAGTGCTGGCTAAGAAGAGTGTGAAGTCAGCTGTCAATGGTTGTATATAACAGAGCAGTCAAAAAAATAGAATTACTGACTCGCAGTTGTATGTCTCCACCAACTAGTCAAGTTACATTTTACATCCATGTCTGTCCAGACTCATATAATGTATTTAGTGAAGTATTAAAGCTGTGTATCAATGAGAAATAATTCCATAATAATCTTTCAGTGTATTACCCATCAATTGATCTGAGAGAGAACAAGACTTCTGCACCTCCTCTTGGATCTGTTTTCAGGCTTTAGAAAATCTGGCAGGTGATGTAGCCTTAAACCAATCACAGGTTATCTCAAAGACTGGACGTTGCCATTGGGTTTTCTGCTCCTATAGCTGTGCATGCATGTTCCTTCGGTGAGGCTCTGAATCAGTGGTGGAAACTAATGAGCAGCTTGCTCAGCACAGGAGTCACTTCACTCAGTTACTTTTGACTTTACATTCAGTTGTGTTCATTTATATCTATCTTGGGACTTTTGCCAAGGGCTGAGAGGACGTGGCGGACACAGAGACAACAGACAGCTGCTCAGAGACGGGGAGATCCGGATAAGAGGGTTGGTGGCAGACTGGAGCTTCTGGAGGAAGAAACACCAGAGTCGTTTTGATGTTGACTCCTTTCTTGGCAGGAGAGGCGATCAGAAATCTGCTTTTAAACTTCTGGGGTTTAAAAGAAGATTTATTTTCACTCCTGCTTCTCAACCCCTGTGCAGCAGCAATCCATGGAGAAATTGCAGACCCGCAGATCAGCCAGACGAGGGCTCAGCATTTGTTATTTAAACTTTTTCGATTGAAAAGTGGATTTAGCTTCATGTTTGCTTGTGAACCTGTGTGTGGCAACTACCACGGAGGAGTAAGATAGTTAGTCTCTCTGTCTATGTTGACTGCTGACCAGAGGAAAATTGTATTTGTAAGTCACTTCCTGAGAGTACAGAGAGGAGGGATGTAAAATCAACATAGAACAGGACAGAATCAACCTCTCTGGTGAGAACTGTCAGTACTGACACACACAAACACACACACACACACACACACACACAAAGCTCATGACTGCCAGCTGCCGGTCTGTGTTCACTCACGATTGCCTCGGTAAACTGTTGTGTGTGCCCATGAAGTGCATGCTGCTCGTCTGGTAGGAGGAGCTCAGGACAGAGAAAATGAAACCTAAGTCACATCCTGGTGATGAGACTCAACAATCAACTGTTTTTAGGCTTTCTACCTACTGCGGCTTTAAGTGTACTTTTTGGGGGGGGTAAAATGGAAGTTTTGACTACACGTGTGTTTCCAGTGAGTACTTTCAAATGAAAGAGCCGAAAATCACAGAGGTCCTTCATCATAGAAGAAGCAGGTCCCTCACTCACACACAAACGCACACACACACACGCACACGCACACACTCACACACACACACACACACATATACATACAGAAGCAATTGCATGATCTCCTGGTGAGTATGATGATAAAAAATATAATTCTGTATGTGTCACAGTTCATGGGTTTTGAGATAAAATTTATAAATGACTCAACAATTGCATCAATTATATGGAAAAAACAAAACTCTAACTTTCCACCAAATTATCATTATGTCTTGAAAATGAATAACACAGCAGACAAGCTAGCAGGAAGAAAAGTTAAAAAATCTCAGCTGAGGTAATAAGTATTCCAGTCAACGAGATAAAAAAAAAAAAACTTGTAGAAAGTTGTACTTAACATCCATCCAAAATAATCACTTTACTCTATCATCATCCACAACACAGACTTTTAAATTAAAGGTTCTCAATGAATATCTCTCCATAAGAACAAGTTAGAGAATAGGAAATACTTGTGCAACACTGTGAATTAGACCCCAGATGCATCGTGGGCCTCTTTTCTAGTGGATCCCATCATTACTATAATATTATAGTTGAAAGAGTCTCCATCAATTCAAACATGAACTGTCTGAAAGCAATTTATTTAAAATGTGGACCTCCAGAGATGAAACTCAGCATGTGGTAATGTGGCCTAACACTGTAATGAAACCCCAATTTAAACACCAGTCCCCACAGCCAAATATGTGGTGAAATATGTGGCTGAAAAAGGCTGATGACAAATGAATATGTCTAAATATTCAATGTAGTCATCATCCAGACATGAGTCATACAACTCAAGGGAATGTCTTTTTTTTTTTTTTTGAGGATACAAAAATAGTAATTTTAGAGTTAGCAATCCATTCAGTTTTAAGCTGAACCCTAGAGAGAAGCTTCCAACAAACACACTCATCAGACATCTTTATTTTTATGAAGTATGAAAAGCACAGCGACACCCACCAGAAGGAGAAGGTCCCAGCAGAGACGTGGGTATCCCAGGGAGAGGAAGGGGCGAGGGCTGCAACTCAGACTGAGAGAGACAGTGACATATAAAAGCAGACAGAGACAGATTACCATCTCTAAGAACAGTTTTACACTGCCTCAGTGTACAGACAGAGACTCACACAGAGAGGGACTGAGATGGAGAGATGCTGAGGGTAGACATTTTTTTTTTTAAAGAACGTCTGGTTTCTGTTGTTTGATACTAAAAGTAGTCTGAAAGACAAAAAGTTTGACACAGCTTGTCTGCAGCAGTCATATGGAGTCTGCATAAGATAAAAAAGACACCAAAACAAACAACAGACAGGACAAAGGCTGTGTAACTTGGAGAAAAGTCTCACTGTGGCCATAAAAAAGAGAAACAGAGCGAAAAAAACAGAAATACAAAAATTTAAAAGCTCCTCTGAAGCTGGAAACTCTGATCACATGGAGGGTCATGCCCATGCAAATCAGATTCTTCATTTCAGCTGTAATTCACTTTTTGGTGTGCATTTTCTTTTATCTTCCACTACATATGAAAGTTCAGTATTAGAAATATGAGAAATGAAGTGCAATATATAACACGGATGCTGTTTTTTTTTTTTTTTTTCCTATTTGGGGCAGAAACTCAATCAGAGGGTGACAAATTGCAAGCTCTTGACCCCAAATCAGGGCAGCACTGAGCACCTACACTTTCTGTGCTTTTCATTATGAACTGAGAATGTGTTTCATAATCATGAGGTTCACAGATAATGGCAGGCACGGTGTGCAAATAGCAAAAGCTGCAGACATATTATCTGGAGTCTGTGAGTGCTATAGGATCCTTCGGTCTTACATGAACAGAAGGAAATAAAGATATGAGAAAGTAGCATGAATATATTGAACACAAGGATGAGGCTGTATAGACTATCTGTATAAATGAATATATTGCAGGCGTTTTGGTGCAGTAACGTGGCTCAACCTTCACATCTTCATTAAATAAAACCCAGTTTATAACTTTCTTCCACAAGGGCAAAAATGTACAAGGGACAGCTCACTCCAAAATCAAAAATGATTTTTTTCTCCCCGGCCTGTCGTGGTGTTTATCCATCTAGATTTGTTGTGAGGGGCCATAGAGATGTTTGCCTTCTCTTCAGTGCAATGGGGCTAGATGGCACTCGGCTTGTGGTGTTCAAAACAAGCAAGAAAAGACATTTGCAAAATTCAAAACCAGTGTCTGTTTCCAAATAGCATGACCAGGTTACTCATGATAATCCAGAGACCCTGCTGTGAGCAGTTTCATGTACTTTCACCAAGCTAGAAACCAATTTGACACGATGGCCAAATGTGACAATGTCACATTATGCTCTCCAGCCCAGTAAGACTTTTGCCCCAGAGACTTACATTGTGAAAGAAGCGGCTGTAAAATGGCAGATAAATGACCCATTTCACCCTCACGATCTGATCTATTCGGTCCAACATTTGTAAAGTCTAGAAGAGCCACACGATTGACTCATTTTTTTTCCCCTATTCAAGTTCGTGGAGGACTAAACCAGAAGTTAGCCACATGGCCAAAAGAAGTCTGTACAGTGCTTTGCTGTATAGGAGGAATACAATGTGGAAGTTCTGTTACAGAAGTTGCCTGCCTCCAGTGCTGTATGCAGTTCTCCTTAATGCATCCATGGACGAAACACAGAGTGTTGAAAGACAGAGAGTTGAGTGCAGGCAATTCTGGGGAGCCGGTGATGACAGCTGGACACAGGTGCAATCTTTTCCGTGTTTTTGTCTGCTCTAGATGTAAATGTTAGCCTGCAGTTATTAGCCTTGTTCAGGACTTGAACATCTACTGCACTGCACAGTATTTCTGCACAGCACGGAAGCCTGTCCTGAAGCCTTTCAAAGTTTAGCTACTCTGTCCTCCTCTTAATCAAATTTGGGAAAGTTTATAGGCCTCTTCGTGTAACACGAGCCAATGTTACATAATGTTAAGATTCTCCAAACAAATCTGCGCCACATATTTTTTTGTAAGTTTTCCTTTAGAAAAAGTAAGCATCTGATTTTACATTTCCATATTATAAAGGACTATAATACTAGGGCTAACTAGCTCTACCCTGCAGTAGAAAAACAATGCCACTCCTTTATTTACAATTACCATCAACTGGTAATGTTGACTTTTTGGCTTGGATATGTAGCTTTAATCTCATTGTTTTAACAGTATATCATATACAGTGTGTAGCTGTGGGTGAATATTTAAGATCCCTCACAGGCATTTCTTATTATATTTTTGGGGCGGCAGTAGCTCAGTCTGTAAAGACTTGGCTTGGGAACCAAAGGGTCGATCCCAAGTCCCACATGGACCAAAGTACGGAGTGTGGACTCGTAGCTGGAGAGGTGCCAGTTCACCTCCTGGGCACTGCCAACCCCTAACTGCTCAGGTCACCTGTGTATGTATGTACAAAAATTACAACAGAGTGAAAAGAATGTAATTTGCCACCGGGGATTAATAAAGTATGCATTCTTCTTCTTCTTAACATGGTGGCTGGCATTATTTTTAGTCAGCAAAAATTTACATTAGCTTATTTTTTTTAAAACTGCTTGTGTATAACTGCTCAGTCCTCAGTCTAAAATCAATTATCAAAAAATTACAATGAATTCTGAGTGGTCAGTCTGTCCTTGTTAGCAATGTAAACTGCATTTTCACAACAAAAATTCTGACTTGTCATAAAGGAAAAGCACTGGTAGAACAAATTTCATTAACGATGGCTCAGTTCCACCTAAGTGTCCCAGTAATCCATGACAGCGAGCCAGCATGCACAATACCAGAACCCTGGAACTGGCTCACCTAAATGGAACACATGTCATTATTAATGGTATCAATTACACCTGTGCTTTTCTTGCTCTGGGGTCCAAATACTGTATCTGCTGTGAAAAAGGTCTGTTATGTGCCATGCAAGAACAGAGAGAATGACAGGCATAGCAACAGTAACTAAGGGGGGGCGAACAGTCAAATGGCTCTCTATGGTACAGTGGATGTCATTTGTACCGGCTGAGTCCACCTTTGCCTCATCAAATTGCTCCCACACACACAACAGATGCACAGACAATGATGCAGACAGACAAAAAAACAGTATATGTATAAATTATAGGAAGCAGCTCTCAATCACGAGTTCAGTGCCAGTTGTTGGATGACATTTTTGACTGTCATCTTTACCGAAACAGCATGACATGAGCCTCTCAATCGTAAACAGAACATAAGTTGTTATTCTCCTGTTGCATTTTTAACTGAGTAGCTGATCAAGGCAAGTCTGCCGCCCCCACTGCTCCATACATGTGACATTTAAACAGAACCTTGGGACCCGCATTAATGAAGCACATTTGCTATTACCAGCAATAACAGCAAGAGGTGACAGCAAGGAGTGACAACGGCATGTGATGCAGAGTGGAGCAGCTGTCTCTGTTTTGACTGCAGTTTGTGGTTGTTACGTGAACTTTTACACTTTTACTACAAGCAGAGAGAGGCAGAAAACAGGTCAGTGTCAGCTCCACTTCCTACATCATTTTATGCTGTTTACATGATTCATTATTAAACGGTAGGTAAGCTCAATTTATGTGAATTATTCGTGTTCACATACCCTCTGCTCTAGGTCTTTCAAGTGGGCAGACTGTTAAACTATACTCCATTCTAAAAGCAGGTGTTTTATGGTAGGGATGCATTATTCACAGTAAAAACTTGCAACATCACTTTTATGATACACTTCACTCTACAGGCACAATAGGCACATGTAATTTACTCAGTAATGTCATTAACTAACCTGTGATGAAGTGTTTGCCACATACTGTATGTACACAGCACGGAAAGACTGCAGTGCTCATTTTCACCAGATGAAAGTGATGCTGCAGGACTTTCAAAATAAAGGCACAAAACTATTTGGTAAGACTTAGGTAAGAAAACTGTTAGATTTGGGAAGTTCACAATGATTAAGTGCGTTTTCCTATAATACTTCTACCTCAGTACGGTTTTTAATATAGTGGCTAAAGTGATATAACTACCCCCAGCAACAGCAAGCTGCTGATCAGAAGAACCACTGAAACCCCAAAATATGATGATAAGGTCATCTGCCAAATCACACATTAATTCAGTGGTTCCCAAACTTGCAGGCCCCTCCTTCAATCTTAATACCAACCAATCAATCAATCAATCAATCAATCAATCAATCAATCAATCAATCAATCAATCAATCAATCAATCAATCAATCAATCAATCAGTATATTGCACCCAGCAAAAGATAAAAGCTGGATAAACGAACAAACCTAACAACATAAAACACTTAGTCGCCACAGTTAATCTGTTATTAATCAATCAATCGTCTATACTGATAATCCATTGATCATTTTGAGTTATTTTTTAGTAAAGAAAACTCCAAATTCCCTGATTTCAGTTTTATTAAATGTGAATATTTTCTGGTTTCTTTACTCCTCTCTGACAGTAAATGGAATATTTTTGAGTTGAGTTGAGTTGAGTTGAGTTGAGTTGAGTTGAGTCTACATTATATGGCAAAGATTAAATTGTTATAATTTAGAATATAAAATATTCACATCAATAATTTGAGCCGGTCTTCTGGATGAACTGGTGTTCTATGTCTGTTTTTTTAAGGCTTAAACTCATCTGGGTCAACATGAAAGTTTAAAAGCCTGTCAGTCTGGTTAATTAAATCATTAATTAAGCTAATCAAACACATTAACCGAAACAATATTTCTATACAAACATTGTGGACCAACATCCCTGTCTTTGCACAGCTCGTGAGCTGCATTAGTATGAACTGTGTCTCCTTAAGCAACAAGACGTTACATGGGCTAATGAGTTTTTGCTCATTAATATTGAAATGAATGCAGCGGGGGACTCAGAAATCTAATCAAATCAGCTGCTCTGTAGGGGGAACCTGTGCTGTAAGTGTGAAGTTGGAATCATGTATTATTCTCGAGTCGGTGTGTAGACAAGAATGTTTACACACCAACTGTGGTGGTTGGAGAGAGAGGAAAAAGTCTGGTGATTTCTGACTGGTCTGAAGAGCAGATATAGTCAGCATTAAACAAGCAGCCGGTGTGGAAATTTCACCATGTGCGTCATGCTTCTGTTGTCCATGGGGCACATTGTTATCCACAGTGCTTGTGATCCACATTGATCCAGCCACGTCAATCCCTGTCTCCTGCTGAAGACAATATTGCTCCTATATATCAACTTCGAGGGCTTTGGTCATCAGGATAGATGGTGGAGACTGTTGGAGCGCACATTGGAGATTTGTGGAAAAACCTTGAAATGCTGTCAGGTCGATGAGAGAAGCAGCAGCAGCCATCATTCAACTCAGAGGGCCCTTGAAAAAAAAAAAAAAAGTAGGAGGAAAAAAAAACTCGTCAATCAATACAGGAGTCATCAGAGTCAGCCAGAGACACGTGGAGAGAGAAGTCATCTATTATCACCTCTAGGCAGGGGACACTGAAGAGGACTCAAAGTATGGACAGGTGACTGTTGCTGCAACAATTCAGATGTTTTTCAAATCTGCTCAGAGTGCATTATCTCTCCATATTCAGTCACACCCATAAGGTCCAACCAGCTTCAGCCTGAACCAAATGTGTACCAACTGTGACATCAGTTCACTGACTAAGTACCGAGTTACAAATGTACATATTACAGCTAAGCAGTACACTGAAATATGTTTTTTTTAAAAAGACATTTTAAACAAGAAGTAAGCAATGCAGTAACAGAATCTTGATCCATATTTGACCAACACTGCCTGGTTTGGTTTGCTCTGAGTTTGGGGAGGCTCCGTTGGAAACCAGAAACACAATCGCGTCCACTTGGTCACTATCTTTCTTGTATTACAGCTAAACGGGACAGTAAATATATGTTTCTGAAAACAGTTTAGGCAAGATATAGATCCATATTTAATTAGCACTCCCAAGTTTGACAGTTCTGAATTTTGTGAGCTTGGTGCATTGTACTGTACAGACTCACTGAGAATGGCTTGTCTATTCTAGTCAACTGTTATTGGGGTACTGATGTCATGAATTAGGTGAGAAGAAGCAATCAGAGTACACACAATCAGGCTTTTTTTTCTGAAGCAAATGGAGTAGCCCCCTGCTGACCATAATGGGACTAAATTGCACTTGACTCATGGTACTCAAGAGTGCCAAGAAAAATATGTATGCTGTAAGTACACAGAAACCGCCTGTCTGATTTCCATTTAGTTGAGTAAAATGCAAATTACAACAACTGATTTCACCCTTGAAGTAGTAACCGCAATATCCCCAGACTCCCTTCAAAATTTGCACAATTCTGAAAGTTATTGCGTGAGGAGAAACTTTATAAACTTTGTGAAAGAGCTATGGCAAGATCATTTGTGCCTACTTGTAAATTTGGAAAAAGCATCAGGTTATGTCTCTCTTTGTGCAAAAAAAACATTGTGTCCATTTGTCCCAGTGTGTTAGCTATTACTTCTGGACTGAAAGTTAAAACTTGCAAATGGAAGTTATGTAGGTATTTATCTGCATATACAAGTGAGATCATATGTGGAGACACACTTTAATGCCTAGTGTGAACTGATGTGCTGAGGTCGGATCACCTAAGACACATATTAATAACAGGTGTAAACAGAGCCAGAGGCTCTTTGTCAACCCAGCATTTATCCCCCTTGGTTGAGAAAATGTAACTTCTCACAGTAAACTCTGCTGTGTTGCCAAGTAGAGTCAACTTTAAAGTCTGCTTTTGTAGTTTTTGGCTCAAATCAAAGGAGGCCATGGGTCATGATGAAGTCAGACTCTGAGATGGGCTGATTATGTGTATAAAAAAGGACAGTGTTCCGCTAGTTAGACACGCACATCCCAGACCATGGCTGGGTGACTCCTCATACACATTGCACTCAGTGTTTTGGCTCTGGGCGGTCCGCTGCCACCCTTTTCATCTGTGCTGCAGCCAGGGCAAAGAAATAAAAAGAAACATGAATAAACTGAAGTGACAGTCTGCAAAAGAATTCACACATTCACTGCTCATAAAGAGAAATCTAATATATTTCCAAGAAGCAAGTTGCTTGTGAATTAAAGCAGCTATTGGTGGGTGTGATTTTGTGGAGTTCAGGGCATGTACAGGGTCAACTTTCAGTGACACGCAGATTGTGCAAGCATTACATTTGGAGCAAGATTCGTGATTTCAGTGTCACCTAAAAATAATTTAATCTGTGCTGTGATTGTTAGTGAAAAAACACATTTGTGCATAAAATCTTTCTCAACATTCATCTCTGGGGACTGAAATTGTAAAATCATGTGGGGCCTTGGACAGAATTACGCTTCAAACATTCTGGTTTATTGGCCATATGGATACATTCCTTGTGCCTTTCTTGCACACACACTCTTAGAAATAAAAATGATAAATAGAACCATATAGGGTTCTTTGGCTTGTCCTTTGTCGGTGTTTATATTCCAAGGGTTTACCAAGAATCTTTTTATATTCAGTGGATTTTATTTAGAACACACTCACGGGGTTCTATCAAGAACATGTTGATGATCCAGTGATTTTATCCAAAGCCATCAAGGGAGTTTTACCAAGAACAGTTTTCCAAGGGTTTTATCTAGAACCCACCTAGGTGCTCTACTGAGGACCTTTTTACGTTCAATGGATTTTATTGAGAACAAACTTGGGGGGTTCTACTGAGATTTTTTTTTGTAATCCAAGCATGTTATCTAGAACCAACTCAGAGGGCTTTACTGAGAACATTTTTTTATTTCATTGATTTTATTTAGAAACACACTGTGGGGGATCTACCAAGAGCCTTTTAATAATCCAATGATTTTATCCAAAACCCACCAAGGGGGTTCCACCATGAACCTTTTTGCACCTTTTTACACAAACGTTAGTCTTACAAAGACAAATCCTTTCTTCAAAAAGGGGTTTCTCAAAAGCAAATGGTTCTCAGTAGAACCTCAGCCCTTCAGGATGAACCCTTCTGGCACCCTTATTTTTAAAAGAACAATTCTGTTCTTTCCCACTGGTGCCTGGTGCCAGGCTCTGCCTGTTTGTGTGTCTTCACTGTGGTGTCTAAGCACGTTACTCATGTTACCTGTGGCAAACTAACAATCAGCCCAAATACTCACAGGTGCGTTGACCGTCCTGTGAACCACTGACCCCCTTTTCTCGGCCTGCAGCTGATGCCAACCCACCCCCACTCTGACACAAATATGAACAATTTTTATTCCCCAGGCTCAACTTATTCTGTCACACCTGAAATAATCAGCTGACAGAAAATGACATGACTTACAGTCTTTAATAATGGTCTGGCTCTCAAGGTCTGGCTCAGTCTTTCATATTTAAATTATATGCAATAAAGATCTGGTTTAATGGGAAAATTTAACACTTTTCATGTCCAGTCGGTGTTTCAAGGACATTTATTGTTATACCACACAGTGTTGTATGACTGTTTATAATATACACATAATACAATGTATATACAGATGATTAATTAAATTCTGAATGGACAGGATGAAAATATAAAACAAAATAAATACATGTATACACCAAGGAAATATTTCTGTAGTGTATTTTTTGAATTTGTGTTAAGGTGAATGTAAACAGCAGCAACAAGATGGTGATGATAATATGGTGGGAAACCTTCACATTAAAGGTTCAGCATCTGAGAAATATTGTCCATCCACTGTGACTGTGTTTGAGCATGAAGTATCATCAATGTACTCCCCTCATCCTACCGAAATCTTTTTTTCTGTTGCGTCCTGTCAGTTCAGAGTGCAATACGATCCTCAGGATGTTGTGGAGCAACAGTCTCTGTTTTCCTGTTGTCTGTTCAACCTGAGTCCAATTTTGTCCATTTGATTTTCCTGGCTGGACATTATCCAGGGGCAGCCTTAAATCCCAGCTGCAGCATGGTTATTCTCCGCTCTCCTCCTCTCCTCCTGAGGTGATCACCCGCAGCGGTGCGTTTAGTTGATCTCGCTGCATGTTGGAAACATGCCAACTGCATTTGTTGGAGGTCTTGGGGTCCGCCGCTCTTTAATCCAAAGCCCACATCTCTATTTTCTAATGATTAAGACTGTTTCCGATGCTCACAATCGCCACCCTAGCCTATAGCTATTACTTTGTTGGCCAGAACACATTGTACTCATCTAGCATGTCCCCTGGCTACCCAGATGAAGAGACTAGAAATCCAAGCTGAAATATCAGAAGAATATCAGGAGAAAAACAGATTTTGCAGCACAATAACTCAGCTTTCTGAGTCCATATAGCAGCACTAAGGAATTTATTGCATCAGTTGACTACATCAACGCTAAATGGACATTCACAGATATTCCCTTAAACAATGAAACAACATTGTAAAAGTTGCCCCTGGAAAACTAAACTATTATTTGTGATAAGAGTAAAAAGATTTGGACATATGCAACATTATGTACCTTTCAAGCTTTAAGAACATTTTGGTTTCACATGGGACAGGAACCCCTGTCTCCTGAGTCAGATGTGCCGGTTTGAGCCGCAGTGTCAAGGTTCTGTCCACACTCCCAGCAGAATGAATCTCGAGCCCTAATCACCTGCGAATCATAATGACGTGAAACCCCATTTTTACGGCATCAATAACTAATTAAATCTGAACTGATCAGAAACATGAGCCCTTGAACAAACATCAGCAGTTTTATTTTTTATTTTTATGAAATGTATCACCTCATATAATATTTATCAAAAAATCTGAACCATCCCTTTAACCACTGACCCCCAAATCAGCCTTTTCCCAACTGGGGACACAGCCAGATGTACAAGCCATCCCCAATTAACTGGTCTTTAGTCTGAAATTTGTCCCAGACGGAACAAATTTCAGACTAAAGACCAGAGCTACCCACCCACAGAAACACCAGCAATAAAGTGGAGCAACAGATTTTCGTCTTGACAACAGTTTTTATTCTCTTGGGGCAAAATATCAATTTGAAATGGCTTTAATTTAGTTGGGTCACCACATGCGAAGAGGGACTTGACTGCACTACAGCACACACACACACATACACACACTCTCTCCATTTGTAATAACACCAGAAATCTAATCTTGTCTGTTATATTAAATACTTAATTAACCCTTCGTAACCCGTCATAGATTATTTGTGCATACATAATTTCTCTTTTTCTCTTTCACATTCACACAAGGACATCCACACAAACACACACACACGTAGCCCCTTTATGAAAATATATAATACACTCTGTGACCTTGTTGGCTGGTTTGGACAGAAATTAAATTAATGTTGATTACTGAAGTCATGCAGTATTATTCATTAAATGGGCCGTTCCAAATGAAGTGTGAGAGAGAGAGAAATGGTACAACGAGATTTAAACAGGTTAAACGGGCTGCACATCTGGGTCACAAAGGCAGCTCATTCATAGTTAGCTGTGGAGCGAGAAAGCTTTGTCGCATTTGTTTTATTGTTTTTACAGTTCAATAAAAATGTTTCATTATAACAGGGTTATTTCAAAATCTATGCAACTTGATTAATGGCCTTTTTAAAGGCTTTATATATTACCGAATTATGTTTATTCAAAAAATGATCCAGATCACATTAAAAAAGAAAGAATGCAGAAAAAGAGCTTCTAAATCTATGGCTGCTTTTGGTTATCTGTTCATTTAATTAATTTAGCCGTTCAGTCTGTGTTCTTGTTTGCTTTATGTAGGCTGCAACTATTATGATTGAACCTTTTTTTTTTTTAATTGATTTATCAATCTGACCCTCAGGATGCTGTGGAGCAAGAGTTTCCAGTTTAATGTTGTTTGTTCAACTCAGTCCAGTTTCTCAGTCCAAAGAGCAGCGATGAGGAATTTATTGCTTCTACTACATTTACCATCAACACTGACTGGACATCCACATGAAAAGTGCCAAATTTTCTCTTTAATGATTCAACAACATTGTTTAAGCTGCCCATAGAAAACTAAACTGTTAGTTGTGATGAGAGTAAAAAGGAGACAGCAGGGTGTCTCCAAAGCAGGCTTCATGTGTAAATAATGCAGACAGAACTACTGCACCACAGACTTTGCGCTTCGACCAGGTTTTAGCCGGTCTAAGGCATAAGTGGTTTTGACTCCAAGGCGCTGTCTTAACTGCTGCTAACTGTAGCTGATGTCAGCTAGTTAGCTCAGTTAGCCATGCAGCTAGCTGTACTATTGGCTGACTCAGCCTCAGCATGCCAGAAATCAAACATGGCAAGATTATTATCAAAATGTTGAATAATTTTCTGCCGATTACTGAAAAGTTAATGGACATTCAGCTCCAGTCTTGTGTTCTTACCTTAAAATAAAGTGTGTGTGTGTGTGTGTGTGTGTGTGTGTGTGTGTGTGTGTGTGTGTGATTGTTCTCTTGTCACTGCCTAATCTTTACATGCCACTCTGAGGTGACTGTAGTCTCCTTTCTGATATATACTTTAAGTCATTTGATTGGGTTTGCTATTAAATTGCTTAAATCATGAAAGATGATGTTGCTTTGTGGTGCCAAAAAGATTGCTCTATAATCAGAGTTATTGCTGGCACAAAAAGATAATAAACTCTTCTTTGTAATTGCTTAAAATGTGACAATGTGAAAAAATCCCATGAACATTCATTACTGAAGAAACAGCTATAAGGATTGTGTACGGGGCTGTGTTATGGCCCACAGCCCAGAATTGTTCCTGTGAGCTTGGGGTACAATTTAGCTTAAATGACAGGACAAATATATCTTTTACTTTCAACAAAACAAATTTATTTTACCTGCAGCCTCACTGTGGACATCCAGAATCAAACCAAAGCGAGAAAGTGTAATCCCATAAGCTCATGACTGTGTACGTGCACATGTATTTGCATGTGTATTTAGATTTGTATGCATACGTGCACACCTGAAAAGCCTTTTGGATGAGCTTTGTGTGTTGTTGTTCTCTCTTTTTCCAAATCTGTGTGTGTGTGTGTGTGTGTTTGTGTGTGCGTGCAGAGCTGTGCTAGCGTGAACAACATCAGGCCTTCCAGCAGGATCCAACAGAACCAGGTCACAGAGAAAAAAAAGTGTGAGAGAGGGAGAGAGAGCGCTGAAGTGAGACAGGTAGAGAAATGGAGGAAGACTGGGAGAATGAGAGAGAGGGACTCAGAAAGGAAAGGTTCAAAGGGCTGTCGCAACCCCAGAGCAAAAAGAAAGAGGAATCAGGAAGCTGACGCTTTACCTGAGGTTCAAGGAGGAGAAGAGGGAGGGAGAGACAAGATGGAGAAAAGGCACAGAACAAGAGGCGATGAAAGATGGTAAGGGAGAAAAAAAAAAGAGTCTGGAAAGAGAGGATGAAGGATCTATGGGGAAGATGTGAGAAATAAGTCGGGAGAAACGGGGATGTAGGAAAAAGAGAAAGTGAAAAAGAGGGTGTAAAGCTGCAAGGCAGATGGCTGTTTGGTGATTCTCAGAGTACTCAGCATAATGCAGCTCCACAGCACACTGTGGTACCCCATCCGGAGCTGCTACGTCTGAGAGGGTTGTGTTGCTAAAAACTGTCTGCAGGTGTGGTGTCTAACTCTGTAGCCTAGTTTAGGCTCTTTACAGCTGTTACAAAGATCTATAGCTATATCAGGTTGGAGGTTATAGACTACGTGTCCCCTTGCCACCCATCTCACCTCTGTCTCATGATAAACACATGCTGGCAAAGGTGATATCAGAACTCTACCTTTTTTTTTTAAATGGTCCAGCTTTTGGACAGCTGGATTAAAAGGAGATCCACAGTGTGACAAGGGCATTTGACAATGTAATAAAACTTAATAACATCTTTATGACAAGTCTGTGAAGGTTCTCAGTCATCCAGGTCATGGTATTCGTAGCAAGGTTTGTCGTAAGCAACTGGACTTGATAGAGTTCTTGAATTTCAAGAACTCTATCTATCAGATCAAGGAAAATCATGGCACACAAATAATGGTCTCATCTTCCCAACTTGAAAGCATGAGATATGTAGATCGGATCGTCCTCCAAACTATTGCACTGTCAGGTTGCAGTGTAGAACTCGTCCTTCGCAAAAGACACACTCAGTGACAGACTGCACTGCCACACTACTGGATTTGACGTCTTTGTTTTGTGTTATGTTGCGAGTGATGCAAGAGACACTTTCACTTTCTGGCTGAACAAAGCTTTAATAATTAGCCTCTCATTCTCCTATTCATAGACATTGCACGCTGCCATGCAAGGTGCTGGTCTGTTGAGGTTCAGTGGCTTGTTCAAGGACACTCTGACATGTGGACACTGTCACAACTTGGTGATTAGTGGACCTACAACCCACTCGACCTCCTGAACCAGATCCACCCTGCTTACAATGAAGTACAGACCGCACAAACTATCCAGCCGTCAGTGTTGCATGAATAATGAGGTGAAAATTCACTTCACGCATTCAGTCTGAGCGCACATTAAATGTTTAACCAATGTAATAATTCACTTCATGAGCGAAAGGCAGTTTTATTTTGAACACAGGTGCAGCATTGTTCAAAACTGTTGGATGATTTTATTGGACTAATTGGAAACAGGTGGGGCTGTGGGTGCACAGAGATAAAAACAAAAAAAAAATAGGGCCTCTGAAATGTGTGCAGCAACTGTTCACTGGTACTTGTGAAGAAAGAGGTGTTGTAAACAGCTGGTCAATGTTGCTGATGAAGACAATGAGGAGGTTTGTTAGTTCCAGTGTTAGTGGGGGGGCGGCATTGCTTTCCGCAGACAGTCGGAGCTAGAGCTGTAAAATCAGTAACAACACAAAACCAGTCAGGCCTTTGAAGTTTACATCTGGTAATAAGCATTCTTATCTTGATTCTTCTTGCATTATGAGCCCTCAGACATTGAGGGACCACTGAGGCACTCATTGTGAGGGAAGAGCAAAGGCCTGAATAGATTCCCAAATAGATAAATGTATACAGACATCTATGGACAACATGGATGCATAAAAGAAGGTAGTGCATAGCTTGTTGTAGCGTAGTGGCCGTGGTGACAAGTCCCAGCATTTACAACAAATTCAGTGTATTGGGATGTCTGTACAGAAACTGTGCGTACATCCTCTGATGAAAATTTATATTATGAGGACCCTAGCAGACCCTTGCATACTTGCAGATGCAAAGTATAATTTTAACTTAACTGTACTTACACTATAAGACAGTAGTCAGGGCCAGTAAAGAAGCTTTCCAGCACGAGAGCTATCTCAGCAATCTACACTGGTCATGTGACCTTCATCTTGCAAGTTGTAGCAGTGCCTTGTGCGCCTCATCTCTGCTCATGTTTTTGATTTGCAGCTTGACATAGAAGGAAGAGGCAGGTTTAGCCTGGAGATATACATGCGGTTTAACCATGTGTTCGCGTTCGCGTACACGTTACATTAATTTCCGAGGACGTGCACAACCATCACTCCAGTATAAACAGGATATGCTGGGTATCCATTATGTATGGATGTGTCGGGGTGCATATGGGATAGTACAGTTAAAAGCAAGTATATCTCCAGCCTTAGCTGTCCAGATGTCATTTACACCTGGCTGAGATCCATTTCCCAGCAGTGGAGGCTGGTAAATTTTTCTCCGGGGGGGCTATATTGAAAATCAGGCAGTCTTAAAATCAGTCTTAAGGTATTGCACCAGTGTATTTTAATATACAAAACTGACCTTTGTATTTGCTAAGCTAAATGATTTTTTTTTTTTTTTTTTTTTTTTGCTTAATTGAACTTATTTAAGGTAAGTTAAGGTACTTAAAGTGGTGCAAATCATTTCTAATAATTACATTATAATTTACAATTTATGGATAAAGACTAAAGTAAGCAAAAGTGTGTTGCCAACTTAACCTGCACAATACAGCACTATTTAATCTTTTGTAAAAGGCCAACACCACACATTCAGCTTCTGTCATCTCCAGTGGGAGGATGGAACTACCTACATTTACTCAAGTACTTTACTTATGTAGAATTTCAAATTGCATCCATATTATATTACTTTATAGTTCTACTCAACTTTTTACTCCACAACATTTGCCTGACAGGTACAGTTACTAATTCCTGACAGGGAGCATTTTACTGCACAATGGTTACTTTTCATACTGACAACAACTAACAACACCTACATACCTTTACTGAAGTAAGGTTTTGAATACAGGACTTTTACTTGTAGTGGAGTATTTTATTTTACAGATAGATATTTTATCATAAATATACAGTATATATATCTCAAAGTAATTAAGTCTTCTTCACTGAAGTTTTAGGATGCGAGTAGAGGTGGGGCGGCGCCCTAGCACCCTCTACTGACCAGCCACCACTTCCTCCCAGTACAGATTGAATCTGGACATGTGTAAATAGCTTCTGCATTTGTCTTCATCCTCATTCTTGTGTTTGTGCTTGGATAGAGTGGGAACTGAAGAGGTGTTGCCATAGGCCCTTGGCAAAGACATTTAAATAGTCTGAACTTTTAAATTTTGACATTTTTTCTTTAGGATTGCAGCGCTGGTGACTTCATGTGTGAGGGTGTTACTGTGCTTGTGTTCAACTGATGTAATTTAAACTTTAGGCTATAGCCTTGAGTGCCTGGTCACTCGAGAAAGTGGCTTGGTGACGTAGTAACTGCTTTTGTGTGTCATGCAACACAGCTAATATAATAGCTTCCTTCATAGGCTGGCCATTCCCTTAGAGGTCAGCATTGTCAGTAAATGACCAATGACCCGAATTGTCACATCACCAAAAATTCTCCAAAAATCAAGCCTAAGAAAACATGCACTGACAAAATTGATTTTCAGACCAAGATTGGTTTCAATGGAATTAGAACACTGCTGTGAATGCTGATATAATCAAGCCCTTACACCAGGGGTATTCAACTAAAATTCAAAGAGGTCCAGATAGAGAAAATTTCCGAAAGCAAAGGTCCGGAACATCATAATGTCTAACTTGCGTTATGATTTAGTGTGATATATTCTGAAGTAGCCTAGTAGTTGTTTCAACATCTGTAAGTAATCAAAATCTGACTGTCAAATCAAATAAAAAAGTACAAAAACATTTTGACAATATTTATTGTCCCTTAACATTGAACTACAGTATACAGATATGCATTTAAAAATAAAATAGATTAAATAAATGAAATAGTTTTTGAAAAATTGTGCATCTTAAAATAAAATGTTTAATTTTGGAAATAAAATAAAGCGTACAGCTAGAATTTTCCTTCTTGACAGTGAGTGACATCTTGACTTAAAAGTCTCAACTAAGGCTGCAGCTATCGATTCTTTTAGCAATCTAGCAATCTATTGATTTATTCTGGTGATTAATGACATGGTGATCAAGGTGATCAACATGTCACCTTTTTCTCCTCTTATGAGTTTGCAGGTCTGATTTACTAATCAAAAATACTAACAAGAGAACCATTAAAGTTCAACAAAAGCAATAAAAATGTTGTTTTGTTTTTTTTTTAAAAAGGAAACAATCACATGCAAGATTTTTTACTTGTAATTAGTGATTGTTTACATTGTGATATTCATGCTTTTACTGAAATAAAGGATCAGATTTTTTTTTTCCATCACAGCAGGTCAGTGATCAGAGTTTCAGTGACTCTCTGTGGTTCAGTGAATACACTGTTGTATTTATGGCGGCTTGTCACATTAAAACATCTGAACCCCAACATCTTGGAGCAGCGCACTGCTCTT
>JAJHUR010132145.1:0-14723 GCA_027495735.1 Lutjanus campechanus | reverse complement strand
GGAGTATTGCTTAGTAATCTGGTCAAGTGCTGCTCAAAACACATGAAAAAAAGATTCAGATTGCACAGAACAGAGCAGCCAGATTAGTTATTCATTGTTCTTTCTGTGTGCGAGATGCCTAATCGACTATGTTTTGTGATTCATGCATACAGTCGTCTTCTTTTAATTTTGTCACTAATTTGGTGATGAACTAGTATATAGTGTTTTTTTGTAATCGGTATGTGACACGTCTGGTCTTCTGATAGTATCAACTCCACGGAAAAATTGTATGATGAGAACTGTTCTTTATAGAGGTTCTTCAGTATGGAGTATGCTCCCCATCAACATTAGACATCAATAAAAGATATTCCTTCAAAAAAGACACCTTGAATCAGTGAAAATGTTATTATTGCTGTTCTGGAACATTTCTGTTCATTTTTACTTTTTCAATGTGGCGTGTTTATCTAAGTAAGTTACTCTTATTTATTGCTTCAGTGTAAAGTCATTTCGCTTATTTCCTGATCTTAATTTTTGCTTATTTTGCAATTTTCCAGACTGACTGGACTGTTTTCAAAGTGTCTTTTGCATCACTTTGCAACTCAGCGCACATTCACATCAAATTCAGAGTAATGGGAGTGCATCAGAGCAGCTGAATGATGGTTCATTCTTGACTTGGAAAAAAGCAGTTGATAAACAATCTCAACTCAAGGTCCACTTACTTGTGTGTTCCAGTTCTTTTCCATCTGATCAAGCCTAGCTTTTAAGAAAACATGGATGAGAAATCCTAAAAATGCTTACATTAATGGAAAGTTTGAAGATGAACAGTTCCATGACAACCAAGCAAACTCAATGTGTACCAATGAACACTGACAAAACAGGCAATTAAGTGGACTTTGAGTTTCAATCCAAGTCAATGACTGATATTTGGGCCCAAGAGGAAATAGCAAAAAATGTTTGATGGTGCAAACATTCAATCAGACATTGTAAACAAGCCTCCAGGTTCCTCACACTTATGGAGGGGATAGTGCCGCATGCTTTAAAAGGTGGTTGCTGTTTGCATTGCTGGAACATCTAGCGGAACAAGAGCACTCTGTTTTACAAGGCTGGGCCAGGAATTGAAAAAGAAAAAATCATCTTATTGCTCTGACATCCTGAACATACTGGTACAAGAACAGAGAAAATCACTGCATTTTGCAACATGGTATTATCTAAACTATAGTTTGTTTTTTTTAGCTGAAATAATGTCTCTGTCTGACAAACAGACAGCCTCTTTCTCCCCTCTCTGTCACAGATGCACACAGACATGTTAGCACTGTATTGCTTTATTTTCTTCTCACTCACTCACTTACCTTTGACCTCTGGGGTTCGGTCACATTCCCTCTCTCCTGTCCTTTGCAGTTGCCTCTCAGAGCCACAAGCTAGATTCATACAAATATCAATTTAAAACCAGATTACCATGGCTCTCACTAAGAATATGTGTATCTATTTTGTTTTACATCAGCGATTTAGATTTTCAAAGTCAAACGAAATCGATACAACTACCTCGCAGCCCATCTGCGGCTTTGGGGGATGTAAACAGGATTTAGATTGTTAGTGTGGAGTCAGACAGTTTGCTGTGGGCTACCACTTCATCCTTGTCTGTTTGTTTTACCTTTTGATGAATTTGCACCATGCTGAATCAGCTATTAGCAGCTATTAGCTATTAGAAGTTCTTAATTTGTCAAAAATTAGTTATAATAATTTTTGTGACATTAAAAAGATCATTTGTCATGTGGATAAATATATTCTCTCTTATGCGTTGTATTTTGGAGAAGATGGGGGGGTTGTAATTACGGTAACTGCAAAAAGCCTTAAAGAAACCAAAGCAAACCACGGTAACTTCAGTTACTGGATTCTTGAAGTTGAGTTACTGTACTTCACTTTTCTTTTGCACTTCAAAGTGAAGTTACCGTTTTGCCGTGCTTTCAAGTTATTGTGATTTGTTTCTGTATACAGAATATTAGCAATATTTGCCAATACTGTTTTCTGAAGCACACTCGGACAGCATTGATCGCAGGTGTAAACTCTCCTTCCTTCTGTATGCGCAGTCAACAGAGAAAGGCCATTGCCCCTCCCCACTTACTTTTTGCTGACAAACATCAGTGACAGTGCCTTTATTTCCACTTACTTGTCTATCTGAGTAGGCTGAATGGGTTATTTTGTCGTCTTTAAATAGCAAAGACCCTGTACAACCATTTTGAACGACCAAAGAAATTCATCACAATTTGTTCGGATGTGCGTTTCACATGTTCAAGACCACTGTTCACAATGTCTATCTTTTCTGTTGATTTAAGAAAATAAATACAAACCTTCCACACACATTGCTTCCATATTACCGTAGCTGAGTTTGGGCTGTAAATAAAAATAAGAACACTTTGAAATGACTGTGTTTGATGTTGCTGAATTTACAGAAATATCAGTGCATGACACAATCACCAAAGTTTCTCACTTTCACCTTAGACTTCAGAGGGCTAAACTTCTCGAATGTTTTGCTTTGCTTTCACTGTCAAGGTGGATAAAAAATAAATATTTTTAGACGTCTCTCAAAGCCCTCTGTCTTTTCTCAATACTCCAGTTAATCCTATTGCATTTGAGAGGAGTGATTGTAGATTGGAAGTTAGGCTAGATTAGATAATTCAATAAATTGAAAGAATATTTTGTAAATGCACAAATAAGGAATTCATTTAAAATTATAATAACCTATATGTAATTTCCATTTAAATAATAGGCTATAATAGTTGTGATTGTCTGCTAGGTATGAGGACAATGAAGTTGAATCAAAGCTAATCTATTCATTTTAGGTGCATGAGAAGCTGTTTCCTCTAAGAAGCTGCAAGACCTGCCCCCTGCAGAACAAAGAGTAGACGAGCCTCAATATCTTTCTTTATTCCAGCATTTCAGATGATGATCTATACTGTAGGTAGAGATTGTCTGTCCTGATGCGGTAGTCCAACCAACCATGACCATGACCACACGGGCCAGTCTGAGCCAGAGTCAGACATGGAGGTTGCAGCTCCAGAACCCACTGTTGTTGTTAGAGTAAATAGGGAAGCAGCAGCATCCACATGTCCTCCATCAATGAGTGAGCCCTGTGGTCCAAAATGCAGGAAGAGATGCATGGAGAAGAAGGCAGAGGGACATATGGCAAAAGTACTGGGACATGACATACACAAAAAAGAGACCCTGGATGTTCCACATTGTAACTTAGCTCAGCAGTGCCAAAGCAGAGCAGGTATGTAAGCCATTCTTTTTGTCCATTTTTGGCTACCACCCCAAGAATGACATCTCAGTCATCACCAAAGAATGTGCCGACGAACAAGCTGGATGTGGGGCCCTTGAATGAGCACACTGAATCATTCAACCCTTCCGTGAGCCACTACAAGAAGGAGCATGTCCCCACATTGTTGCTACCTCCCAGGTGACATTAATATCAAGCTGATCTATGCACATTACATGGAGACAGGCAACACCTGCTCATATGAAAGCTACGACAAAGCTGGAGAAGGAGAAAAACATACAATTTGCAAAGCATGGAGAGGAGGAATGTGATAACTGTCTGCCACTGGATCAGCATGTGAAAGGTGACCACAGTGGAGATGGCGATGTCATAGACTGCCTGCTGTGCCTGAGGAGGCGTGGGAGTGAGGAGTCTGCCGTGGAGAGCAGGATGTGGTATCAGGCTGAAGCAGAGAAGGACTGGCCAGGGGGGACATCTGTGAGGAGTGTGGACTTTCAGAAAGTTATCATGCTCCCTTTCATGCCAGTTGTGAAGATATCAATATTTACAAAGATCACAAAACCTTTGCCTCAGTAGGCAAGAAGAAAAATGTAAAAAACACTATTTCTGTGGTCTGGCGTGAGGGCACGGTGGGGCAAAGTGCAGAGGACATCACCTTTGCATATGTGACTGCAATAGAGAAGGAGAGAGACATTCACCACGGAAACTTCTGGGTGGACAGCTGTACTGACCAAACCAAAAACTGGTGCCTGCTATCCTCCCTGGGCCTGCCTGTTTAATACTGATATCACCTCACTCGAGGGAGTGATCGAAATGAAGAATACCGATGTGCTGAACTGGAGAGATGGTCATCCCACCGTCAAAATAAAGAAGGCAAAGGCACGAAAACTGGGCAAGATGGCAGAGATTCAGGTGTGATGTGGCTCAAGGAGCCTGTTGTTCAAATTGTCCCACACGGAAGCTCACTTTACTGAGTTGGACTTCTTTCAGAAGAAGTTTGAGCTGGAGGTTCCCACTGCCCTGAGACCACAGGACAGGTGGGTCTAAGAGGCCAAGAACAGCGACATCATCAAAACTCTCTGTCCTCTACCTACCTAAGCCTACCATTTTATTTCTTTTGATTCAGAGTCTGCATTTTTGAATAACAGATTCTGATGAAAAGTGTTTTCCATTTTACCATTTCAAGTTCTCAGTGTTGAATGATATTTAAACATGATTTGCTATCATGATTTGTTATCACTTTGTATTCAATCATTCATTTAATTTAAATCATTAAAGCGATATTCCATTTTGCCAGAATAAGCCACTCAGTATGTACTCACCACTATGCCGATGTGATGATGGGTGAAGGTCTTCAGTTCACAAAACAATCCTGGAGTTTTAGGAGAAACAGGGTAGCAGCCTCATCCAGTACAATGGCAGTGAATGGTGACCATGGATGAAGCATTAAAAAAAGAACACAAAAGAACTGAAGACCTTCACCCATCATCACATCGGCATAGTGGTGAGTACATACTGAGTGGCTTATTCTGGCAAAGTGGAATATCGCTTTTTAACATGTTTACTCATTTGAAATAGATTTGTCTTTTCTTGATTCATATCATTTAATGCTACTTATCTGCATTTAACTTGTTTTGCTATTATGATTAGGCTATACTAAAACTGACCTACTGTACCACATAACATCAACAATTTTGAAATGCTCAGAAACATCCCAAAACCATGATAAGATAAGATAAGATAAAATAAAAGTTACTGCCATTTGTGACCCAATATTTTAATGCTTTGCGATGCTATGCAAAGGTAGAATACAGTAAAATAAGGGTCAAAGGTCAAGTCAGAAGTCCGGATAAAAATGTAGAAAGAATAACTTAATATAAAATATATAAGTGCCGCATATCGAATTATCTGCCAGCAACTGTTTTTGCTGGACAACAAGAAAACTTTACAGTCATTTTTTCTCAGCTCTGCACTCTGGGAAGTTGCTGCCTTTTGTAGGGCAGAGTTGTACACACAATTTCCAGTTCACTGAAGGATTATTACTGACATGTAAGGTTCACTCACTTTCAGTTTTGTCGTAGATTTTATCTCTTGCCCATACGTCAGAAGAAGGAAGTACACAGGAGTCCAATATGTCTTACGCTGAAACTGGTTTAATAATACTTGGCCAAGGAGAATGAAGAAATAATCAGTACATGCTCTGTCCTGATGTTCCTTTCAATTCTGGAGTTTCAGTCCTCCGGGATAGTCTTTAAACTTTCACAAACAAGGTCATGATGAACCTATGACCAAATAAGGTCAGACCCAACACATTGAATTAGCCTATTGGTAAATCCTAACACAGGAATCATGAATACACAAGGTCTGAGATGACAGTTCCACAGCTCAGGGTCACTGTTATCCAAACCAGATTACAGTTCCGTCTTCTCCGTTCAGAGAGAGACAAGGCAACACCTCTCCGACCTCAGCCGCCATAGCAATACTATCAGATTATTCCCTTATTTATCTGAAAGGAGAAGACAGCTGCATCTACCGTCTGGAGGAGAGACAGTATGTCTGTTAAAAGTTAGTGCAGGTATCTCAATGTCTCCAAGGCCTTAACATGTTGCCTAAAGATTGGAAACAAGTTTTACTTCCAAGTACAAGCTAAGATGTCATCTTTTTTAAAACCTGTCTATCAAGTCACATGTTTTAGCTAAGAATTAAATTAATGTAAATTTTGTGGGCTAAATTGTAGATTTTTGAACATATAGGTCTCATAGTGTTGCTGTACATTCACTACATCAATACTGTAGGAGCCAGCATGGGGATAGCTACATTCTGAAATCTGCTGATGACACAGATATCATCAGCCTCCTTCATCATGAATCCTCAAAGACCAAGGTTATTGGTTTTAGAAGGAGGGCATCCCACCCACCACTGCAGACCATCATCAATGAACAAACAAACAATGGCGGCAACTTCTAAAGAGGTCAGCGCAGATACTGTAATAATGTCAGTTATATCAGCACTGGAGAGTTTCTTCTTTGAAAGAAGAGCAGAAAATGCCACTGAAGGCTTTTCTAGATGTTTTTGCTTCTCTCTTTATAAGAGTTTGCTCTGATTGGTTGAAGTTAGCCTGTGTTAGACAGGTGATAAACAGGCGGTTCATCCAATCACCTGCCAAGTGTCTTTTGAAAGTACCTGCCTTTTTCCAAACAGTTTCTAAGGACAACTTCCCAGATGGTTCTGTGTAACAAACCATCTGGTGTGTGTGTGTGTGTGTGTGTGTGTGTGTGTGTGTGTGTGTGTGTGTGGTTAAACCTGAACATTAGGGACAAAAACCACCTGAGCCATACTGTTGAGGTGGCTGGTAGGGTGACAGGTATCGCTTGGTGGCTATCTTTGACCATCAGGTTCTCTGGAGGCCAGGTCCATATTAGACTGTAAAAACCACTGTCTTCATGATGAGTTTATGACCCTTCCCTCAGGCCTAAAACCTTATTCATAATAGTTGTTGCTACGGCTGCAGCTAATGAGGATCCTAATAAATGAAATGAAATTCATCCCTTAAGCAACAACCCTGCTAAATATACACATGTAATTTGGCATTTTACTAGCATTATTATTACCAGTCACATTGGAGACAACAATGCTAACATCACTAAACATGATGGACAAAACCCACTAAAATATGCCCCAATTTTGTAATAAACTAGAATTTCCCTTTAAATAAGCAGCTGTGGAAGCATGCCTCTGTAAGATTTTCTATTTGCTTCCACTCTGCTCCTTCAGTAATATGTTTAACCCTTGTAGAAACATCTGCTGGCTCATTGAATCAGCATGTGTCAAAAACCCTAACAATACCAGTATAAAGCTTCTGCAAGCAGTCCTATTCTGTGAGGATCTGCTGCTTCCTTTCTTGATCCCTCTGCATCACATTTCTGCTTTAATATCATCATTAAATACACCACCCTCTGCCTGTGCAGCCATGTCAGGCTCCACTACACAATGCTATTCTGTATGTGAATGCCGTCTCCCCCCAGTGCCACTATTCAGCCCATGGCATCATTACAGCTATAGAATGTGTTACGTGATAAAGCCATCAGGGCTTAAGCACTGCAGTCGGTGCAAATGTCAGGTTCATGTGTATCGCAAAGAGCCGTCAAGGGCTTCTTCAAGCATTTCTGCTCATCATGTATGTGAAGCTTCCCCCCACTTGTAATGTGTTCAACCCCCTGCTGTCCTGTTTATGCATCGCCTGCCTTCACAGTGATTTCAGACCGCTGCTTTCTAGGCGTCTATCATCGTCGACAAAGCACAAATAAACCGGATTGTTACTCCCCGCATCAGTTTTCCCCTGACGTTATCATCCCAGCACTCCACCACTGCTCTTGTCTCTTTCATATTTCCCTATCACTCTCTCTTGGTTTCATTTCCTCCCCTCTCTGCCTCATCCCTCACTTCTCTTTTCTTTGCCTTTTTTTTATGTCCTGACCTCTCAAAATTCCCCAGCATGTCTGCCTGCTGCCACTGCGCTAGAGGGATTTGGAGGGATGATCAAGTGAAGATGATGTGCTTTGCAGCTCTTTTTTTTCTCTTTCTCACCCGCCGCCGCTGTATAATACTTTATCCGCAACAGTTTAGACAACACACTGACGCTCATTGGCGGCAACTCCTTACGATACAGGGCTTGTTACGCTGTCGACTAAGCATAAAAAAGAGGCACTAACACCATGCTGGCGCACTGGAAAAGTCGAAGAAGAAAGACTTGTGTTGCTGTTGAAAGGGATGTCAGTGGAGGAAATAGGGGTGTGGGTGGGAGAGAAGGGGGGAAGAAGAGGGGGGGAAGAGGCCTCTGAGGTAAAAACATCTGATTGAAGGTGAGTTTTGAAATACTCGATTCAGGGCGGAAAAGACAAAGCAAAGCAGAAAAAAATAGGAAGCGCAGAAGACGAAGGAGAAGAGGAAGAGGAAGAAGAAAAAGAGGGCTTTTCTGGGTGAAGTGTAGACTGGAGGCAAAAGCTGTGATCCTCTCTCCTCTCTCTCCCTCCATGACACACTTCATGAGTTGCCAAATTAGACGTGGAACTTATGAAAAAGCACTTGAACAGGCAATTATTTCCCCCCTCATGAAAATCCCTGTGTTAGTGTCGGCTTATTAGGAGATGAATGCGTCTGGCATTTAGCTGGTTGTTTGTTGCACAAATGAATGGAGAGAAAGCAAAGCATCAGAGGAGACTTTATTAGTCTCTGACACACACATACACAACACACACACTCCTGCAGATATTAAAGGGTGTAAGAATACTGTAAGCTCATGAACACCTGAGCGTGTGCACCCCATCTCCTACAAAATATCTGCATATCCTACTAATTTGCTTTGCAAGTACATTTTGAAGGAAATGTAATTGCTGCCTGGATTAGTTTCACCGGGTGTGCAGAGAGCAGGACCTTGATACCAGAGACTGAAAGTCATGTCTGTATGTGCGCAGTGTTGGGTTTTGCCAACTGAAACTCTTGGTTGAGGTTAAGGAAAGATTATGTACAGCATTACCCAGAAGTTGTAGTTTCACAAAACAATTTTAAGTGAAGGTCCATGGACTAGATGGAGACAGATGGAGATCAGTAATTAGTACAGCACAAAAAGTTTCATAGTAAGTCATGTGAAGACAACTGAACAAACTCCAGCCCCTTTTACCCACCTGGATAGGAATGTTGCAACGTTATTCCACCTTGCCGTTTTGTATAAAATGTATTAACGCGGAACTGAATCTGTGTAAAAGTTTGATGATGTATTGTATATATGGCCAACCACCGGGGGATTTCAAGAGTAGCTGTAGTTGCAGTTAGCAGCTAACTCAGCAACCAAAAAGACAAGATAAGCTTGCCTTATAACAAGGATGGTAAAAGCCAATCTCATTCAGAAAGCCTTGTTGCTGGCTGACATGTATGTTATACATCACTGTTGTGATACACATCATGCTCTTTATGCTTCTTTTGCTTCTAGAACACCAGCATGCTTTCTTAAATCACACACTGGGGAAGCATTATGCAGCCTTGTTTGACAGGTTTTTCTTTACAGCAGTATTACAGGATCTCTATTTAAAAAGGCTTGTAACAATTAAGGACCTTAGTATGTGCCTGAAAGCTCTGAAAACTACATGTTACGATGGGATCAAACCAGCTGCAATGTCAGATATGCTGACATTTGGACCCACCAGTACTCACTAGTCAATCGTCAGACCACGCCTATCTTCATTTAGTAAAAATGGGGTTTATTAGCAGGATGACAATTGTAAAATGCATTTTGAAATAAAGAACAATATGCTACCATGTGTAGTGTGCATATATTACACAGCTAATCTGACAGTTGCCAGTTCATTATGTCTTGCAAAAATGCATCTAATGTTAAAGAAACATTTACAGGTAGGACCAACTGCTCATGTCAGCACCACAGACCAACATCTAACATTAGCTACACAGACCAATTGCTAACGTCACCTACAAAAATCACACTGAACCAATATTCACTTTCTTTTAGCTCTATTTTTGGCCTCTACCAACTCCTGAGGAAAATATGTGGCTCTTTAGCCAGTAAATGCTCCTATGGGTAGCAGCTGATCTTGAATTTTGTCTGTCTGCTGTTTGGTGCTGAGCAGGTGCTGTACCCAGGAATTTTTCTCTGGTGACAGCGGCCTGCTGCAGTGAACGACATAATAGTCAGGTTTCCATACACATGTATCACAGATTTTAACAGAATTTCAGGTAAATCAGAAAAAGAAAATGCAAATGGATGTTTGTGTTCATTCACTTATGTTTTACAATCATGAGAAGTTGGTTCATCGAGATAAGCAATAAGTGCCACCAGTTCTCCAGTCAGAAAACCATTGCAGCATTGCAGAAGAAGAGATCGCAACAAGATGACATAATTAAAAGAGCAACCGCCCAACCACAAAAAAACAATGTAGAAAACAGCATGGTAGAGTGTCATTTCTGCTAGTTTCATGTATTAATGTGAGGAGGATTCCATCAGATCAGATCAGAATTTTGTTTTCTTGCTATGAATACATTCATAGAATGTGGCTTATCACAGTTGTGAGAATAACACACTAAAGTTGGCACCAGAGAGCTAAAAAAAATGAGCTAAAACTGATTGTAAAGCTGTATAAAGCCAAGTGGAGGTGCAGATTTAGGTGATAATTCTCTGTTGGTTCATCACCACAAGAGACCCCATAACAATGTCGCATGTTTTCATGTTGTCATCTGACACATTATTATCTTAAAGATTGTATCCGAATATAGCCCAAAAACTGGGAAAACAAACAACAGCAATATACCGATTTCTGCATTATTCACTTGTACACACCACTAAGAGCTTATTACTGATTCACTGTGTGGCTCTGTATTTGGGGTAACAGGCTCGCTGGGAAGGTCAAGCAGAGGGAAGTGCGGATTAGAGATCAGAATTTGTTCAGTCTGGATAAACAGACTAAATGTTCTAACAAAAAGTTTAATGACATGACACAAATTCAGCTGATGAGGTTTAGAGCTCGGTATTACCATTATCTCCTGTCCAGACTATAAAGGTGTCTTTGTGCTAAATCCTTGTTGTCACTCTTGTTCTGTATTTAAGGAAACTCTCTTTGATAGTTTATTGGAGTTGTTGTGCAAGTAAGTTGCATGAAGTGAAACATAGTATTTTATCATAATACTTGCAGGAAACCTCGTGAGATAATTTTCTGAGCGATAGTTCTCTGCGGGCATCAGATTTCAAAAGCAGAATTATTACAATGATGTGATGTGAGAGTCACAGTTCACTGCTGGATCTCTGCCTAAAAAATAAAGAAGTCTGAAGCAGTCATGTATCCCATTTGCCGCAAGTTCCATTTCTAATCATTTTGTTCAGGAGAGCTTTAGCCTATTAATTTCATACGATGGAAACTAAGCATGTCAGAGACTGTGAACCCAAAAACTAAATTAAGAAATCAACAGGGGTCTAAAAATATTCTGCACAGGAAATGTCATGCTGAAATACTGCTAGAAAAATAAATGGGAACGGTATAATCATAAAATTCAAGACAACGCGAGCCGTTATCTATTAGAACACTGTGTGTGCATGCGCGTGTTTGTGTATGCATGCCGAGGTAGAGGCTGATTGTACTCAGAAGTCGCATCTGGCTAATGACAGTGGGACTAGGTACTGAGAAACACTTCAGCTCTTAGTGTGGAGTTTTAATGAAAACAGAGAATGGCCAGTAATACTATGAAGACTATTTCCAGGAATTAATATGTTTGTCTTGGGATTTTGCCCAGTTGACTCTCCAGAACAAAAGCTGGGACTCTTTGGCTCATAATCTCTGCCTCAACCTTTTGATCACATTCAATTAAACCACTGACTGTTGCAGGACCACAGAGTAATTTGACAGCTGTATTAGATAGAGGCAATCGACAGTTGCAACATTCAAATAGTGTTAGCAGAAACACATTTCTGGGGAGAGTAAGTGGAAGTGGACAGATGTTCACACCAGTCACAGCAACAATTTCTCAGCTTACCATTTTTTTTGCAAGTCAAGTCTAAGTCAAGTCTCAAATTTCTGAGTGGCAAGTCCAAGTCAGGTCTGAGGTCTTTCAGCGGCAACTCAAAATCAAGGTTCAAGTCAGTGGTCACAAGTCCAAACTAAGTCTGAAATCGTTGAGTGGCAAATCCAAGACAAGTCTCAAGTCTCTGGTCACAAGTGGGACTCGAGTCTATCTCTCGGGATCAAGTACCACTGAAGTCACACATGCAGTGACTTCAGACTTGACTTGATGCAGACAACTTTATCCCTCATACTAATTATTTAACTTGACTTTTGTTTTTCATTTAGGAAAGTGTTACTTAATTGTGTAATTGTGAAAACAATGTGAGACAGAGTACATGAGGAAATCTGTGTCTGCTGTGCCTGTAGTGTGTGATGCTTTAAATTAGGACCCATGGCAAACATGAACTCAATGATTAATTCATCTATGAAAACTCTATAGGTAAAATTGGGTGCTTTTGATGGGGAGTTCCCACGGTCTCCCTGAGGGTCTCTGCTGGGTGCTTGACTTTCCTTACACCATCAAAGGCATGCATGTTAGGATTAATACATCATCTAAGTAGTTCTTATTCTTATTCTTCTACTATGGGAACCACAAGGGGGATGAAGCTCATTGAAGTTCATTGAGATGTGCTCCCACCCCAACCCCCTTCATCCCTCCCCTCGACCTTTATCATTCCTCCGTACACAACATTACTGCCAATCTGAATAAACTATCTTTTATACTAATTTTATACATACAGTATGTCTTGGTATACATTAGTGAGATGATAGGAGATAAATAGACGGTATGCACTGTTGTCACTTTCCCACCAGGACACGCCCCTCAGTAGGACTGAGTGACAAAACATCCTGCAACACATTTGCTTTTAGTAAGGGAAACTGTCAAACCGGAAGTAAAACAATCATGTCTCTGGTCCACACAGCATCACCTGCTTCACATTGAAGTTGAAGATGCATATTTTGGTGCTCCAGAGATTTCTGAGCATTTTGAACACCACCCTAGCCTTCTACAATGCTGCCTTGGAGCCATGTTTGAGGTTGGCCCACAAAATTCTGAGCACGAGCCTAACTGTCTAACTCCACAATTCAATGCTGCATAGTTCACTCGTTTTCAGCAACTTTTTCCATGTATAATTAGTTCAGAAGAAAAACTCCCTTTTTCCTTTACACACACTTTAAGTAGGCTCTCACACAAATTTTGACACCAGTAATCTAGGCACAAGGGAATGAATTCAAAATGTACAAAATGCTGACTCTACAGACTCACACAGTTTGATACAACTCTTATGAAGAGCTGACAAACTGGAGGATGTAATTCAAACCACAGCAAAACAACTTTCGGCATAATGAAATTAAAAATTATGAATAATAATGCAGAAAAAGAGTGAATTAACTCAGTTTCAGTAATGACAGTAATTGCACAAAAGTTGAGAAATGACTTCCATCCTCATAAACAAGTCACAGTGTTGTATGAAGGACATTTGGATGTTTCAGCACACATGTTGAATACACACCTTGCCACGACCTGTTCTCACCCACGCAGTACGATGCATTACTTATCTCCACGTGGCGCTTTTTGTTTCCAGACACACACATCCATAAACACTGCATATTACAGTATTTGTCTTATATGTCCTTGGTGAACAGGCTGCTGTAGTAGACAGCTAAGCTGCTGAATGATAAGTCACACAGTGCTTCTGACGCATACACACTCACACAAATACACACACACACACACACACTGCTAACACAAGCTACATCTTTACTCTCTCCATATGTCCTTGGTGAGCAGGCTCAGCTGTTAGAACTAGATCACAGGGCTGGAGGATAACATGACACACAAAGCCTTTAAGCCCATTTAAATGTTCATAGGGTGTCTGACGGAGGAGAGATGGTGTGTGTCCAAGTGGGAGGTGTGTGTATTTACTGTACACGCATGGGTGTGAATGACAGTACATGTGGTGTGTGTGACGGAGAATCGGCGTGTCGTCCTTGTCTGAGTCGATGTGAGCACGATCTGGTGCTGACTCTGAGGCTTAGACTTGGTGTGTGTGTGTGTGTGTGTGTGTGTGTGGGTGTGGGTGTGCGTGTGTGTGTGTGTGTGTTGGGTCTGACTTCAAAGCGGACCTCTGGCTCAGTCTCAGTTTAATATTAAGTGTTCGGAGCCACTGGAGCTAGCAGTGTGTGTCAACGGAACAGAGTGATTTGAAACAGTGCAAGTGGGCTGAGACTGTGCGCTCTTCGAAATAAAGGTGCTAACTAGAACCCTTAAGGGTTCTTTGGCTTGTCCCCACAGGAAAACGCTTTTTGGTTCCTGGCAGAACCTTCTGTAAAAGTTCCACCTGAAACCCTTTCAGAGACTTCTACCTAGAACCCAACATAACGAGTTATATCTACAACCATCTGTGTAAGCTTTCACCCAGAACCTCTTACGGGAGGTTCTACAGAAAACCATCTATTGCGTAATGGTTCCACCTAAAACCTTGTCTGGGTGTTCTAGCCAGAAACATTCCGACTTCTTTCATATTTCAGGGGTGTCATCTAGAACCCACACAGACAGTTCTACTGAGACCCCTTTTATATCCCAATGGTTTTATCTAGAACACACCCAAGGGGTTCTACTGAGAACCGTTTTATTTTCAAGGGTTTAATGGGTTTAATCAAGAAGCCACCCTCATGAAGTTCTGGCAAGAGCCTTTTTGTGTTCCAAGGATTTCATCTGGAACCCGCCCACAGGGTTTTACAGAGAGCCTTTTTATATTCAAACACTTTCATCTAGAACCCACCCAGAAGGTTCTACTAAGACCCTTTTTATATCCCAAGGGTTTCATCTACAACCCACAGATGGGGTTCTACCAAGAACCTTTTTATATTCAAAGGGTTTTATCTAGAACCCACATGTG
>JAJHUR010132143.1:9003-30933 GCA_027495735.1 Lutjanus campechanus | reverse complement strand
ATATACTTGTAAAGGTTGTTTCATCCCAAGACAAAACCCTTATTGATAAAAATATCATCCATGGACAGAAAAATAAATTAATGAATAAAGTTAATTTAAGAATAGTAATAATAACAAAAACAGAATAAAATAAATTTAAGTAAAGTCAAATTAATAAATTTTTAAAAATGAGACCAGAACAGAAATATTAACATATGCAGACCCATAACCAACGTGTTCACTTTAAGTCAGCCAAATGTACTTAGCATGGATCTAGATAAAAGAAGAAATAATTCAAAATAGGAACAGTGCAATAAAATTAAATCATCACTATTCTAATTAGGTTATCTTTGGTACCTCGATACATATTCGACTGGAGGAGCCCCTTGCTGATCAATTACATTATACAAAAGAAGATATTAGAAATTCATAATATTAAAAAAATTTAAAAAATAAAAAAATAAAAGAATTAGGAAGGGGGTCCGACTGTAAACATGTGCTCCTCAAACAGTTAACTTACGCTTTTTCAAATGAACTATATACAATTAACACACGAGTAGCTCAACATGAACTTTAAAGGGGGAGTCATGTACTAGTTTATACATTTAAGACCAGTTAAAGCCAGATGTGATTGAAGACACACATTTGGTCCAAGGTGTCCAACAGCTATTGAACTTCTCTCGTTCCATACGTAAAGCAAAAGTAACCATTAGTGGTTTTAATGTGGTGGTTGAGCAGTATATATTTACTGGGGTGATACAGTTAGATGATACTGGCACAGATTCATGTTCCTTATACAAACGGCTTCAATCCCAAGTCAACCATAAACATTCTTCTCCATACTCATGCACATCTTTTTCTCTGTATACTCCTCCCAATTCCTTTCTGTATGCATGCCAAACTGAACAGTGAAGCCTCAACAACCATGCAAATAAAATACAGGATATACAGAAATGCAAAACCAAGCTGAGCAGATAGATGACAGAATGTACATCCAAAGCATGTGCTCTCTGAAAGCAAACATATCCGCTGAATCTATTTTTCCACTGAGGTGGACCTGAGCGGGGACACCCTCTTCCCCGTAGATTACGAAAATGGAAGAGTGGATCCCTCTAGACCTTTTGCTCTTTCTCTCTCTTCCTCTCTCTCTTCCTCTCTCTCGGTCCTCCTGCATCCCTCTGTTGCATGGCTCAGCTCGCCCTGTGTTACCATGGCAACAAGGACTGGTGCAGCATGGCGAGGACTACGGAGGGAGGAAGGAGAGGAAGAGAAGGAAGGAAGAGTCCACCTGCAGTCCCCCTACCAGCAGCAGAAACCCTGAGGGAATCTAGCCGGAGAGATGAAGAGACAAGAGTTCATCCCCAACTTCCTGTCTCACACATTTGTCCTTCAGCATCAACACTGACTTGTCCTCCTGTCTCTTCCCGTCTTATCTCAATCCTCTGCCCCTTTATCCTGCCCTCCTCTTCTTCCCTGTCTTTCTTCCCAGCAGTCTTTTTTTCTTTCAACCCCTTTCTTCCTCTTTTTTTTCTCCTTCTCTCCCTCCTTCATTGCGTCTGTCCCTCCCTCCTCTCCTCCTCCATCCCCCCGGAATGAATTAGTAATGACAGTGGTTTGGTCCACAGTGGTGAAGGAGAATTGTAATTATAAAAATGTCAGTCCTGGTTATGCCAAGAGAATGAGAGAGGAGCCATTACTGTCTGTGACATCTGTACTTTGTTGGAGGCATGAAAGAAAGAACTAATTCTGCTTCATTTTATTTAAAGAACCATATCTATCAGTCCTGTATGTAACTAAATAGTTTAAAGAAAGAAAAACACACACAAAAACACTTTTTTACATGTTGTCATTGTCATATATTTTTATTGACGTATGCACTGTCACATAATGTCTGAGAGGAACATTTGGGCAGGAAATTGACATATGACCTTATGACAATATGTGGCAGCAGTAAAATTGACTGTTGGACCTGTTGTGTCTCAGTTTATTCTCACCCTGCACCTTATGCATTATATCACGGAATATTCATAGCATTTTTACGTTTCTCTTTTCTATTTTTTTTTTCCTGTACAGTATGAGCACTGGAAATTGACACTGTTTTCCTGGAAGACATCATAAATGATAGTAGGTCATCTGATAGTCTGACAAGAAAGAATAAAATGTTTTAGATATCACAGTCTCATGACGATAGTGGGTATAACTAGACTTTTCTTGTACGGGCCATAATCTTGAGTGAAGATAAATCTCCCAAAGAGTCAGAGCCAGAAACACAAGGATCAAGCCCCTGCACTGGCAAGCATCCACAGTGCTGGTGTGTCTTTGAGAATGATCTTGAATACCTATCAGCTCTCCGAGCTGCTGCTGTACTGCTGAGCATCTGGTGTGACAAAGCAAAAAGCCAATAGATCTCTTTTCTGTTCGTAAACATTAAGATGTTTGTTGTGGGCGGAGCTTAGGTGGAGGCAAAACAGTTCAATGGCTGAAGATGGTATGAGTTCTTCTCCAGGACCTTAAGTGTTACTGGAAAAAGTAAATCTTAACCAATAGGAGCAGACTGGCTGACTTTTATACACTCAATCGATGGATGGACGATCTTCCTACAATTGTCGATTGGCCGATTAGACGACTATATCGGCTATCAGCAATTGGCTGAGTTGGTATTTTAGGGCCATTTATGGGTGATCTTTATCATTTATTTTCATGCTCAGCAGCACAGTACACACCAACTGGGAGGACGAGCAACAGGAAAACAAAGCAGTTTGTAAAACCAGACCACTTTCACATCTAATGCTGAGACTTATGGATTTATTTCAACCACACCAGAGTTGGTGACTGTTACACTGTTTGATTGTAATGCTTGTTCATGTCACTCGAGTTTAATTGAAGTGTGTTTCACAGAGGCAATTAAAGCTTGTCTTATTTCGATCAAATAGAGAAACTTGAATTTAGAAGGTGATCAGTTGTATTTTTCTTTTTAATAAGGAAAACAGGTGTCAAGGCAAGGAGGAGAATATTTCCTTTATCGACATTTTGTTTGTTTTGTCGCAGCTTTCATCTTATCATGTTTAACCATAGCTATTTTAGTTTTAGTTTTTGATTGGCAGTGGCGGCTGGTGCGCGATGTAATGTTACTATTTCCATTCTGGCACCCAACAACACAACGATGACATTTTCGCTTGGTTATGTGGTCTACTACTCTGAGGTGATTTATTATTATAATATTATACAGAATTGTCGGCATCATATCAAAAAGTTAAAGATGTTTCTTACACTGTCAACTTTACTTGCAATATACCAAAAACATTATTTAATGCTTTGATAGTGATAGAACATGCGGCCTTATCATAATTCCAACTATATTGTTATGATATGACAAGCTTATGTGGCTTTAGAAGCAGCGGGGAGTAATAAAGTCTATCCGTATCTTCGTCGGTCAGAGTCCCAAGTAAAGGCAGAGCTGTCACACTGATGTAACAATCTGACCTGAGCAGGGCCGAGGTGCAGAGACTCCCATCAGACTGATAAAGATGTTCATAAAAGGATTTATATTGGCTGTCACAGAGTGTATAGATTCTTATCAGGCACATATAGATGCAACATCCATGCACACACACGACAACCCACAGATACAGATGGAGAGACAGTCACATCACACACACACACACACACACACACACACACACACACACACACACACACACACACACACACACACAAGCAAGCCAAGTTCCTGCCCCATTCATCTTCACTATTTATGCCAGCAAACCGACTGTGATCTGAGTGATCTCACCAGCTGATTCTGGGGTATTGGATGACAAGAGGAAATCACATAGAACCCAGATATGATCAGATTCAGGGACGTCCTCTAATGCCTCGCACCGAAACACAACTGGATCACGTTTTGACACATAACACAGGCTCCCTGCTTATCCCATCATTACTGCAGCTCACATTCCCTTTGAAAGACAACATAACCCAATTACCAGCATCCTGTTTTTGACAAAAACAAGACACGAATGTGTGACTGTGTGTGTGTGCTTTTGTATCTTGATATTTCAGATAGGTATTATTACACTGGAATGGATCCTACTGAAGGTCACACATCTATATCCTGTCGTACAACATATCTTGGTTTTTTATCCCTCCAGCTTTAAAGACATTTAGACTGATACTGCCTGGTATCACATTTAATAAAAAACTGTCATCACTCATTGATTTTTTTTTGTAGAGGAATATAAATATGGATTCAAGGAATTAACGTATTGCATAGATGTAACCTGATTGATAGATTCTTAGCCATTATCACTTATTACTCTTTTTGCAGTCACATTTGCTAACAAACATGATGTTAACACCAGCTATACCATATCTTCCACCAGTATGCTGGCACGGCAGGATTAAAAACATAGACTGTATATGTCAATTGTAGAGATTTAAGGCACTTTTTAAGGCACTTGCTAATGGCCAGCAGGGGGCAACTCCACTGGCTGCAAAAAGAAGTCCAATTGTAAACAGTTTCCTAATGGGTTCAGATAAACTTAGATGACAGAATAAAGGGAATTTATTCTGAGTTTTATACCTAAGATTGTCATGACAAGAGTGTGTTGGATACTATAGTACTGTATACATGCAGATTAGTATTAAAAGACAGAGATGAGTTAAACTCCTAAAGTCCATCACTGTCCTTTTTACTGTTGTGTTATATAACAGGATGCAATAATAAGCTAGTTGATTAGAATAAATGCAGTGTGGTGGAGAAGCCTTTTATGACTGACGTTTGTGCCTGTGTAAACATAATAAAGCAAGCTTAGATGGAAAGATGGAGGGATGAGGGGTGTTATGGTGCAAGACCCAGTCATTAACAGAATCCATTAGTGTATAAATGAACAGTGGAAAGAATACAAACAGGAACAGCTAATTACGATGTACTGACTTGATACAGCACATGTTGGTTTGCATGTCTGTGTGCGTCAAGTGTTTATGTGCGGATTAATATGCGTGTCCACCCACTGCCATGTGCGTTTCAGAGGCTTAAAAAGTCATAAACATGGCATTGCTGAGTGTTATCAGGCCTCTCTCAAGGTTGCCATGCGCTACTTTAATTAACACACACTGCCAGAGGGAGGCTCCACTGATACAACAGCAACACACCCAAATTCTCTATCAATGTTTCTACAACGTTGCTGCAGGCAGGTAGTATTTATGCTGTTCCCACAGAGATGCACCGGCAATAAATCAATCTGAAAGAAAATCCAGGCACTTCATGTGGAGGCACGCTGATGAGAGAACTTATAAACCAGGTTTAACACACGCTTCGTGAGGAGAGAGAGTCGGTGTGTAATCCTTTCGACATGCCAAGGAAATGTTTTTTTTTTTAAACTTCACAATTTGTCAAGGTCAAGTGTGAGATATACATGGCTGCAAGTTCTTCTTGTTTGCAACTTTGAAATGCAAAGTATTTTAAGATTTCTGATCTGTAAAAAGCCAAAATGGTTGCTTTTGAAAATACAGTAGCACTTTTTTTTCTTCCTCTCTGTTTAGAGTGTTCCCGCTGATGTCTGAAACATGTCCTTGAGCAAAGCAGTGTGTAAGGAGCAGGAGATAAGACCCATCTGTGCAAGCACACCTACAGAATCCCTTTTTCATGCTGTAATGTATAGACACACGGCCAGACTCTCTCTCTCTCTCTCTCTCTCTCTCTCTCTCTCTCTCTCTCTCTCTTTCACACACACACGTATCCATGCACAATCGTATATGCCAGATACCAGATATGGTGCTTTGATTCTTTACCCTGCAACAAAATACAGGCAGACTGAGCCATAGAAAGCACCAGTAAGCACAGCCCTGATCACAAACACTGACCTGCTGTGTTCCTATCACATACACACACCGGTGCACAATCTGACTCAAGTAAATACACCTCTGAACGAACACACAAATACAAAAACACCAGCAAATGTAATCTCAGGAGAATACATGCACAGAACACTAAGTTGTTCTTCTGATAGACACACCCGAAGAGACAACAATCACAGAGCTAGGACCCACTGTCGCACCACAAACGTAAGAGACTGCTTCAAAAATCTGGCTACTGAGTGAATTAGAGGACCAGAACATGTGATCTATTGTAGCTGGGCTGTGGAGACATCTCGGGCACTCAGGGTTAGTGTCAGGGTATATTTTGCCCAATTGAATAGTGCAACTGGTGTATTACTTTGAATAGGAGGAGACCATATCTGATGCAAAAAGAGGTGGTATGTATACATTTTAGGCTTGTTTGATCAGACAGTAAAGTCCTTCTCCCATGCCAGCTTAGTAATATTCCATGAGGGACTAATATCCCATATTGTTTTATAGTTTTTAGACACCCTCCCTTTTCCATAAGGGTCTAATTAACATACAGTAGCGTAACAGCATCTGAAGAAATGGTTCTTCAGAAAACTGTGATCTCTCTGCAGCATTTCAAATGAAACAAATGTGCCTTCAATAAAAAGATCACCAAGAAAAAACAAACCATACCTTTCCTGTGTCATGTTTGAAAGGCGGTGTCTGACTATTCCAGCTTCACCCTCTTGAGTCACTCATTTCCCACTGGAATACCCTCCCTTATCTCCCTATATTCTGGTCTTCACTCTCAAAGACATGAAGAAAACATACTGCAGAATGTAAACATGGGTAAATACAAATTCATAGCATTTAAGAGTGACGCTTAAATCCAAATCTCTCCTCCATTAATCTCCCTTATTTCCTTTTAAAGTTTGCCTCTGACCAAGTGCTGCCTCTCTGTCTTTCTCCCGCTTCCCCATCAAAACCTCCTGTCCCTGATGGCCTCGCTCTGTTGTGCTCCCCGACACATGCAAGCAGAAGAAGAGAGAAGCAGGAAAACATAAATAGAGTGGAAAAAAAAGATAAAGAGCTCCTTCAGAGTTCAGAGAAACAGTGGAGGAGAAGAAAAGGAAGAAAGGAAGTGGAAAAAGAAGGGAAGAGAGGCAGAATGTTGTACAAAGCAGGGCCTACAACAAATGTACAAAAAACTCTTTAAACTACAACAAAAACCTACTGTACTTAAAATACCAGTGAGCCAAATAATTAACCTTCTTGAAAGCTCTGTCAAAAACATTTGTTCATGTAACAGGCATGTCATGAAAGCATGCCGAGTTGGATTAGGGAAGCAAGACGGGCAGCGAGAAAGATAAAAACAAATGACAACCTTGATGAAAAGTTAAAGTAAGCAACAAAGGTAAGAACAGAAATGTAATTAAAATTAAGCCAGAGAGGTTTGAAAGACAAATCAATGAGAACCAAAAAGAAACAGAAGCGGATATATGCAGATTGAACGTGGCAAAGCATGACTGCAATGCAACATACGATTCTCTGGGCCAGTTCATAAATAGAGAAACGGAAGGAACAAAGGAAGGAGAGAGTGAGTAGAAAGAGGAAAGGAGAATAGAGGAGAGGAGCATCTCTCCTCTAGTGCTGAGTCCCCATGTGTCTGACAGTCCAATGGATGATTTATGGCGAGCATTGTCTAGCAGTGTAATTGGCCGCCATGTTGGTTCCCAGTGTGGGAATGAGAGCACGAGCGGAGAGGAGATATCTCAGGACTTGTGTGGACTATGTCCAAATAGCAGCAATCTACAGAGAGAAGTAGAGGGTAAGGTGTGCAAAGGCTAACAGGGAGAAGAGAGGGATGAAGGAGGTACAGTGAGTGGATAGACAGTGGCTACACTAACAAAGGCTGAGTGTGGCAGAAAATCTTTTTAAATTATTCTCTTTCAGTAAAGGTGAAACAAATGAACACAACCACACATTCACATACAAAAGGTATCGCTCTGTTCCACACACAAACACAACAAACACATGTATATGTAAGGGATTATGCCCGACAAGGTGTCAGGAATTAATGGACAACATGTAGGCCAAAACTGTCCACTGTGAACACTGTTTATAGATCATTTTAAGGGTATTATCCTGCTTATACCATGGTCCCCAACCAAAGAAAAGAATAAAGACCATTCATTTATATTTTCACAATCAAAGTTTTTCAAAACTCTGTTTCCCTACAACTTAACAGGAGCTGTTTCTAGTCCTCTTTGGCTCTTCTATGAGGCAGAGAGCTTCAAAGTCAATAATATTGTGTACAGTTGGCAAACTGTAAATATAGTTCGACAGTATGTTTAACAACAAGACAAGGTATCCAGCCATGTCATTGTCCCCTAAATCAATATCAATATTTCCACAAACAGAGAGGCTATGTGTAATGTTACTGCCCGAAGCAGCAAGTTGAATAGCGAATGGGATGTGAAACAATCGCTTATGTGATATACAGTTTTGAGTGAGTTCAGAGAGGCAGTTTACTTCTTGAAGCTTGTGTGTTACAGTCACCATCCTGTTGTGTTCACGGGAGGAGGCACTCGGTGTTGTAAATAGGTGTATTCTTTTTAGAAACCAGGTGTGGTGCCCATTAATGTAGAATGGTGAACAGACATTTTCACTGAAACTACTTAGTAGATGTCCATTATCAGGGATTAATGGATACCCTGCAGCCAATCACAACCGAGTACTCACTCAGGCCATGGTAAGAATATAAATAAATAGAAATCTATAACAGAGTATGTCAGAATGTATAGAGCTTGTCATCAGCCTCTGCAGAAATCATCCCATCAAAAGCCACAAATTGATGTTTATTTTTCTTTTCCCACAGTGCAGAAAAACTGTGGATTGGTTGGGCCAGATGCTCAAAAATTAGCTTGAATAATCCTATGGAAAAGACATATGGAAATAACTCAAACGCGTGAAGCCCAGGAACTTTAACTTTCAGACTTGAGGTCTTCTACTCTGTGTTCATTCAAACTAATGTTTGGTAAGAGAGCATATGTCAGCTGATGATCTAGCACTGCGTAAATAGGTGAGTAACACCTAATCAACATGCCATCAGTGTCCAGTGACGTATTGCAGTCGTGTTCAAATCGAAAAGTTTATTGCGTTCTCAACAATGAGATCACTGCTGCCACATCAAAATGAGGTCATACTACTGATCGTGATTTAAGATAAAGTGCACCATGAGACAGTATCTACCCCCCGAGGGAGAGCGATTTTCCCAAAGAGGCCAAGGTTAAAACAATATAAATATTTTTGACTAGACTACTGTCTTGGGCCTGGCTTAACTTTTCAGTTAGCAGTTAATAGTTTCAAGAGTTATGCTTCGGTAATATCAGACATCTGCTGACACCAGAGGTCATGCCCCTTGAGCCCAGAGTTTTTTTTTTTCACCGACATTTATTGAAAATATGTAAAAGAAAGTGTTCTGGCCATGTGCTACACGCACTGAAATGCTCTCTTTAAAGCAAACATGAACCCTATGAAGACTTTTTTGGTTTCATTTTTATAAGTAAGCAATGGCCATACAGAGCCAAAGAAACACTATGTGGATGTCATGTAAGCCCAGCAGGCAGGAAGGGATCAGAAAGCGTGAAAATCTTTTTTTCGATTATGTGCTGGGCGCACAGCTTTAATTAGAAGGAATGGGCCAAGATACTCGAATAGCTCATCCAGTGTTGAATACAGTCAAGAGATAGACTAAAATGACTTAATAGCAGCATCAGTGCAGCTGAAGAGGTTGATTCTTTTTGGATTATATATATTTACATACATTTTACTGTAATGAAAGCAATCATTTTCTCAAAGTAGGTCTCCCATTTGATCCAATTTTGTAATAGGACTCTTCATATCCAGATAAATGATTGAGGATATTCAATCATCTACTTGTCCAAGTGGGCAGCCATGTTTGAAGTCAGTGCGTGTTGTTATGTTGCTCTGATGTGTAAATAACATTGTAAAAAATTTGAGTGCTATTTGGTTTGGTGTTTAACTGATATGGTCTTTGAGGAAGACATCAAAGGGTCCTCTGTGTCTTTTATCTTCCCATCCTGGAACTGGTTTAATGCACACACACACACACACACACACCTCTCCACATACACACACACATACACAGGAAAAAGGGAAAGGAAAGAAAGACAACTGCACTGTCATCTGAAGAGCCAAGACGGATAAACTTCTATCTCTCTCCTCTTCTTCTTCTGATGCACCTCCATCACTCCCTCCTTACTTTATTCCCTCCCTCCTCTTTTGTCTCCACTTTTCCCACCAGCGCTGGCACTCAGTACAGAGAAAACTGTTCTCGCTATTTTCTGTGTGTGAGTGGACCGGGCCAATAACTTCTCTCTTTAATGAGCATGTCGTGTTCCCCTGCTCTGCTCATTCCCCAAACGCACCCTCTCAACACTGGCAGCATTCTGGGAAGGGGGCTGATTTGTGCGCCTGTGTGTGCATGTGTGTGAAGAAGAGGAAAAGTAAGTAGAGGTATTGACAGTATGTCAGTTATCCTTAAATAAGATGAGTATCTCAAAATATGGCTTTATTGAATTGGGCAGGCAGCCAAAAGATCTTATATGCCTGCAGTGTCTTGCAAATAGGGTTGCAAATTTTGTGCATTTCCTTAACCAATAGTTGAAAATGCAATCGATTGATAATTAATATGCTACAAAATACACGTTTTTTCTCATTTTTTTCTAATTTTAAATTGAGGTTTTCTCATTTAACAAATGCCTCCACAAGATGAAACCGTGTAAAATGAAGCCATTTCAAGACTATCGATGAATACATTTTTAACCAGTTTAACCAGTGATTAATCATTATGATCCCTACTTTCTGATGAGGTCATGAAGTCTGCCAAATAGACTTTTATGTGTGCCCTAAGAGGTAGGTCTGTGTATGTTCTGAAATGCACTTCAAATGAGCCCTTTTCTTTTGATTTTCCTTTGATATTTTGTTTAGGTACCATGCTACTCGCAGCTAATTAAACTGACATCACTTGCAGTTTTTATGGTTTTTCTGGGGTAAAAGTATCTTAATTCATGTCTGATATCTTTCTACTACCTCTCTCTCTTCTGTTCTTCTTTCACATAACTAAGACTATATAAGTGTAAAATATAGGCTATGTCAAATTAGGGACACACATGAGGGGGGCCCCAGTAGATTCTCCATCTTGTAAAGTGAAAAAAAAAAGAGAATCTCTGCGCTGTATGACTGGATCGGGCCAATAACTCCTCTCTTTAATGAGTGCGTGTCATGTTCCCCTGCTCTCCTAATTCTCCAAACACAGCCTCTAAAACACTGATAGCTTTCTGAGGGATGTAGCGATGGAGAGAAGATGGATTAGAAGGAGCAGAAAGAATATAATGGAGAGAAGCGAGCGCAGAGATGGGCACAAATACATTGAAAAGTGTGTTGCTAAATTGTACAAATACTTCCTCATCAAACATATACTGATGTGAATGAGATATTTTCACATTTTAGATATCCTCAATATGGATCTGACATTAACTCCCTTACATTGAAAGGATGGGCTTTGAAGTGGCCAATCAGGATATCCCGAAGAGTGGGAGGCTGCAAAGTCAGGGGTACATGCTGGGTGGTTTCAGCTCATCCTCACCGGAAAAAAGGCCTTATAGGTCATCTGTGCCATCAGCTTATTTCTGTTTATTGTTAGGCAGCGACCTTTAGTGGGTGAAGTAATTATGACGAAAGCAATAAGCCCACGTAGAGTGAGAAGAATGAAGTGCAGGATGAAGGAAGGAAAGGAGGAAAATAAGGCTAAAAAGGCAAAAGTGAACTGAATAAAAGATGGAAGACTAAACTAAACCAAATATCTTCAAATAACCTGTAAACTAAAGCTGTGAAAGGTTTGGCTCAAACAGCCTCAGACGCACACACACACACATACTCTGTGCATAAATGCCAGCCACCATGCACACACACACACACACACACACACACACACACACACACGCACCAACAGCCTGGGGCTACACCGTCAATCCACAAAACCCTTCTCACCAAACCGTAATCCCCTCAACCTTCCTCCGTCTTGCCTACAGTGATTTCCGAACCCTCCACTGATGTTGCATCACTGCCGTCTGCCTCATCTGCTTGATGACATCACAGACTCTCCTTGAGGTATAGATCAGTGAGTATTGTACACCAGACACTGCGTTGTTTACCACCAAAGCTCCTTACAACCCAAAGCTGGTGAAAAAAAGTTGATTTGCATAATGGCCAAGCTATTAACTCAAGACAAATCAGCCTGTTACCATTTGGTAACCCTTTGCTATTTCGTAGGCAATAGAAATACGATATGTGAGCTCCCATAAAAGAATAAAAGCATAATTTTACCACAAGGTCAAAATATCAACCAATTATAGTTAAAACACTTTATATGGCAAAAGATGTTACTTTAGTGTGTGCAGGTAGAACTTTATTGAGAAAAAAAGGATATAGAAATAAAGATGGTAATAGGCTATTATAGAAATTGAGACAACAGCTGTGAGCCAAACACAACATAGACATATACATACACACACACACAACCCACAACAGACAAAAGTGCTCAAGTCCAAACTTCTGTCTAAGCAGCAATGAAACCTGTTAAAAACTTTCTGCCGGAAGCAGGTGTGGATGAATATTCATGAATGGAGCGACTATCAGCTTGCCTTTCCAACCACTATTGTGTGGAGTGAGTGAGACAAGTGTGTGTGTAAGCGGTGTGTGTGTGTGTGTGTGTGTGTGTGTGCGCACGCTTCTGTATCTGTGTTCTCGTGTAGGTGGAAAAAAGGGCCATTGCTCAGAGAGGGACAACTAAAGAAAGACAGAGGATGAAAACAAAAAGCAGACCAACTGCAGCTCTGAATATTCATAAGGTGTGGAGTGACTCACAACAAATCGGCAAGAAAGAACAGGACGGCGGTTTTGTTCCGCTAATTCCTGTTCGGTCAAGTTTGATATAAGCTTGGAACAATATTGCAAGACATGTTCAGTAGCTGTTTTATTTTACCGCATATAGCTGGGTGCTTCAAAGCAGGGGTGTCATAGATCTCTGTGGCAGCTACAATGCATTTTAATCATTTTAAGTTTAATGAACATTACCAAAAAACTTCAGTAGGTTAGAAAAGTGAACACTGCTAACAGTGTTTGCACTAAACCTTTCGGGGGATATGAAAAATCTAGTATGTTGATAAAAAGGAAGTGTGACCAGATGCAGAAATAGAACAGACTGAAAGGTCAGCCAATGGCCATTAAAAGGAGAATCCTGGTTTATTACAGCTTGGGTCTTGATTTTGCCATTTCGACTGTAATTTATACTGGCTGGTATAACATTTTACCCACCAAGGCAACTGCTGTGATTTGGCAAAATGGTTACATTGCTACAACAAAGTCTGACAAGGCAAGAAACACAAGTGTTCAGACAATCAGGCTGTAAAAAAAAAGCCAACAGTCTAGTCAGATCAAGTAAACCACTTTATTTGGAGGTGAAACCAAAAGCAAGGGCACCCAAAATACAAGTAGCCTTCTTCACATTAATATTATTTGTACAATGTAGGGGATAGCAAACGCAAATCCAGGTGAAATATGGTCTACACGTGAATGCTCTATCAACTTCTGCAAATAGAAGTAAAAAACTATTTAACATTTTTTCAACGGTGACCATAGTTGATTTTTAAACGTCTTATGTGAAAAGTGTAATGTATGTCTTTGACATATAGTATAAATATAGACTTGGAAACTGCAGTGAAAGGTGTCATGTTGCTGGTATGATGTCGACATGATTAACAGATCATTTTCACTGTCTATTTTTGCTGAGAGCCACACACGTCACATGAAAACCAAAAAGGCGAGATGCCGACTCTCTAGATGATAAACTGCTGCAGTCATGGCTCATGTGGGCAGTGTGGCCCAAGTTTGCTCATGTCAAGGACTCCCACAATAAATGCACTTCAACCACTGACCCCAATTTAGGGATTCTGTCTTGCGGAATCCCTTCTGAGCAAGTTTTTATTTTTAGGTTTGAACACAAAGTCTTCACAGTCAACTTATGATCAAACTAGGATCACTCTGAATTACAATCAATAAAAATGGCCGTTGATTTCTTTCATTGTTGTTCTAATAACAAAATGTGATCAAAGTTAAAATATCAACGATCCCTGTTGTTTCCTCAACCCCAGTTTGAGAACCACTGCTCTAACCTGTTAAAAAGTGGCAGGCAGGCAGTGTGGCCCAGGCGTTATGCTTCTTTTTCATCTACGCTGCCACCTTCTCTGAACTATTTGCAGCTGTGTTTATGGCAAATTACAGTATAGCTGAATTACTGACTGAAACGATGGCTACAACTGAGAAATGTAATAAATCTTTTTCTTTCGAGGAAAAAAGATTGACACCAGCTATACAGACAGGCAAGAAATACGGTAAAACATACAAAGAGCCAATGTATATTAGCAAGCATGTATCATAGATACTACGCTATATTCTCTTTTTGTCTGTCTCTCTCACATGCACACACACACACACACACACACACACACACACACACACACACACACACACACTCTGCTTCAAAGCTTCCTTCCAGTGAATGGGGAGCTTTATCAAAACCTGGCCTCTGAAAATGTGAGGGACATGTTGCCAAAGGGCATACACACAGACACACACTCGCACACAGACACAGACATGCACACGACCGTACTAAAATGCTGTCATGCCACAGTAAAAAGACGAAAAGCTCATTTTCTCAGATCGTAGTACATTACCATGGAAACACTTTTCAACAGCTGGTTTGCATGCCAGAACTATGTTCGTATTCACCCTACATAATTTAAGCCCCATTTAGATGAGCTTTGTCCACTCACTGATCTAGCGGGGGCAATGGCTGTCATACATATTTTACAAGCAGGATGGAGAAATGGACTAAGAGATGCTCCGCTGCAGATGTTGCACAGTGGACCAGTAATTTTGGCGAGTGCTGGAAAGGTTCAAATCTCCCTGTGGCATGAGGTGTAAAGAGATGAGAACGGTAAAGAAACCACTGAAGAGGACGATGGGGGAAAAAGAGGAAGGATAAGTGGAGAAAATGAATACAAAACACACGAGAGACAAAGAGCGGTGAAGAGAGAATGTGAACTGTGAGGAGAAACAGAGAGAAGAAAATCATATTGTTTCACCCACAGAGAGAAAACGCTAAATTATTTATGTAATCCTCTGTTTTTCCCTCCAATCAGTTAGGATTGCACTCTTATTCCAGAGGGCTTCAGTAAAAGTCCCTCCTTCTGAGCATATTGAGAGAAAATCTGAGAAGTGAGTGCTGAGTACTTGACATGATTGGCATTTTAATGCGATACTGAGATAGCTGTGAGACCAGCAGCTCACTATGGTTTCAATAATAATAATGATAGTAATAATAATGGCTTCACAGTCGGACCCACATGGCCAGGGCAGAGCACTAGTGGAATCTGCTGAAGCTATTTATTTCCATCTTTACTTTGGTTTATTACCATCCTTTTCAGCTCAAACTGTTGCCAGAGGTTTTAGAGTGCTGTGTTGTACGAGAAAGTAAATAAGCCATTACAGGAGCTGAAGGGATACTTTTCACCTCTTATCTCATAATGTTTATGTGTCCCCTTGAATCACAATGTCTGCAGGCTGCCTTTCAACTCATCTAGTTGTAGCTGTTTAACTGCACCTCCAAAGAAATACATACAAGAAATACATGCCATTACATGTCTTTTAAAAATTAAATTTGATATACTTCCAGTAACTAAACTTGAATAACTTTAATAACTTTAATTATTCTTCCAGTAAAAAGTGATTCATGTTACAAGTGCCAATGAGCTATAAATCAGTGAACTTATGACTGCTGACTCTGCAGGCACAGTTACCTCAAGGTCTGCGAGTGTGTATGGTATGTGCATGAGTGTATGACCTCGACGTGTCTTATCTTGTCAGTCAGGATAGTATGACAGTAGAGAGACAAACAGTGAGTCAGCAAACACCCTCAACGAATTTCAATCAGGCCAGATGGGCTCCTGCTGCTGTGTCATGAGAAATATGCAGACCTGCATTCACCATGAAACAGCTACACAGCTACTGCAGACAACAGGGGGAACCGGGGAAAGAAATCAGCACAAATATGACTGCACGTCACATTATACAGACAAGAAGGTGATCATTTGACCTCAAAGTTTTTAATAGAGTTGCCAATATACAGGGTCTGATACTGGACACATTAGACACAATTGATCATAGTAACATGTTGCTCAGTGTTTATCTTGTCACAGTTATTAAGTCCAGCTTCTCCTGAAATTAGTATTTCAGTGCATAAAACCATGTATTTCTTCATATTAGGGCTGTGCAATATATTTATGTTATATCAATATCCTGATATGAGACTAGATATTATCTCAGATTTTAAATATTATATCGCTTTTATCGCAATATGAGTTAAGTGTTGTCTTTTCCTGGTTTTAAAGGCTGCATTACAATAAAGTGATGTAATTTTCCGAACTTGGCAGACTGTTCAAGCTGTTGTATTATTTCCCATACTCAGTCATTATATCCACATTACTGATGACTGATTAAACATGTTAATATTTTGTAAAAACACTTTTAGTCATCCCTAAAACATGATATTTGATCCATGTCGCTTAGCCCTATATCTGCTGAGCAATTAATTATATTATCTTGATTAATGTGATATAAACACATGCAATAAAAACATTTAAAAGACTGCCGACATGTAGTGATTTTTTAGTGTCTCATTTCCCATCTACAAATGTGGAGGAGGCAGGATTTATGACCTGTACTGCAGCCATCCACAAGGAGAAGACCCAGATGTTTTGGCCTCACTTCATCTTTATATATGTCAGTGTCAGCACCGCCCAGATTATTTGGTGTCAGTTTAATGGTTACTGCAAGGTTAGCTACCACCATGGCTGAAAAAGGAGAGAAGAGTGAGGAAAATATTGTTAACTAAGACGTTGTGAAAAATAACAGAGACGGAGGAGAAACACAACATGTAAAACATGTCCAAAAATTGTGGCTATATAGTGTTTGAAGTCGATGCGAGTAGGGTAATTATTAATGCAGAAAGGCATAAGAACTGTATAACTGATAGGCACACTTCTATATTTGCTCATATATCACAAGTCGTATCGTCACGGCAGTACTGAACAATGTTACAGCACATCACAGATTTTCCACATATACCTCTGAGCAATGGAGGATAACTCCACATTCTGAGATGTTTCTGTTCCGTTTTCAATCTCTACCTCTAATCACCCATCTTCCATCATCTCATCTTCTTTTTTTACCCCCTCCTCCAGCTGCCCGGCCTGCTGTTCCAGAACATTTCCTACAGGTAAAGAGCGATCACACCAGCCCATGATACCATGCTGGGACATGTGGCACTTCTGCGGCTACACATCTCATCTGCCTAAATTAGCATGCATTACACCATCACATGAGTAGTTAAATTGTGTGGGAGGATGACGGTGTTCACTAGGTGGGAGACAGATAGAGAAAGATGCAGGGAAGAGATCGAGTGGCTCTGTGTTCGTGGAGGCAGGTGTTGCCAGGTTGGATTGGAAGGGCTTTTGAGGAGGGCACAGCAGGGGTGAGAGCAGCTGCAGAAGGCTAGTCAGGCAGAAAGAGCAGAAAAGAAGGAAGGGTGGAAGATTGTAGAAAAATATATGATTGAGACTGGGAAAAAAAGTATATCCAGGCCAAGTTAACGATAAGCAAAAAAAAAAAAAAAAAATCACAGCCTGTCCTGCTCTCTCACTTTTTCTCTCTTGACACCATCACAGCCCTCTGACATCACCTGACGGATTAAGTGCTTTTCATCTCGTGGCAGGGTTTTTCACCAAGAGACAGCAATTGAAAATCTAGCTAAAAAGTCCTGTTAAGAGCTTAACAGCCTCCTTTGTAATGGGCGAGAAAAAGCGCTGGCTAAAAGGTCAATAGGCTTCCACTTAAAATCTTGATGATAACGGCAAGACCGACAGCACACGTTGGCATGATAATTCCTATGGTGACCTGTATTGCTTTCTGAACGTATTTATCCTCAAAAGCAACGCTGCTGAAGTTGAAATCACATTTACATGCACACACTCTGACAGCAAGAAAAGAAGAGTAATAATTTGCAGTTATGTCCAGTATAGTGGATAATAACAGGGGTAAGAAACTCTAGGTACTTAAACACAAGGCATTTTCAATATATTATTTCAAATACACACATTCACGCAAAGGTAATTTTCCAATAAGATTCAGCAGTACAACAATATCAGTAACATCATGCATACCAAAAGTTTCTCAGTTCAGACAAGTCTGTTGTCAGCTGAATGTCAAAAAGAATTCTGGGGGAAACTGTAAAACTGGGGAAACTTTGCAAAATCTTTCATATATATAGTCTCTATGTCTCATATTCCTGCTTTCTGCCATGTAGGGCAACGCAACAAGTACTGAATGTTCACAAATCACAGCAAAAAATGTTTTTCCCTGTGACTGACAACTTGTCTCACACTATGTATGCATATAATTGAAGTGCAACAAATCTGACACACCCGGTAAGTTAGGCAGGTGATAGATACAGGGGGAATTCTTTGCGACTTTGACCCAGATGTAATCAATATCAGAGAAGTCAAGGATTCATTTCAAGATTTCTATGTATCCAGATGTAAGCTCTTTCTGTCTGTCTGGACAATACAAGGTTACAAGGTTCTTTTTCATTTTGAAGTATTTTTGGGGGTGCTTTGTTTGCCTTTATCATGATAGCACATAAAGTCATAAAAACAGTAAAACAGTACTAACACTAACAGTCTACTAACTAACTACGACATACTAACAGTCTAACAGCCTGCAGAAAGAAGCTGTTCTATTGTCTCGTGATATGATAGCGGATACTTCTCTATCTCTTGCCAGGAGTCTCACAGCCTGGGAGAAGAAGCTGTTCTGTTGTCTGGTCGTATGGCAGCAGATACTTCTGCATCTCTTGCCAGACGGTAGCAGGGTGAACAGACTGTGGTGTATTATTTGGGCTTTGCACAGGCACCTCACCTCAGTTATATCTCTGATGCTCGGCAAAATGAGTGGCAATGATGTTCTCTGCAGTTTTAATCACCCACTGCAGAGCTAATGATACTTGAACAAAAATATGAGGCAAAACCTTCAGTGACAAAATCATGGTGAGATACACATTTATAACAGAAACACAAAAGCAAGTGTTGTGTTCACAGCATAGTAGTATATCCATCACCTTCAGATCAACCAGGGCAGCTCTGCCAAAAAGGCTAATGATGATCATTATGTGACACCCACCTGCACAGCAGCATGGGAACTATAGTTTCTTAATAGTGGATAAATGGAGAAAACAACAGGAAAGGATTATTAAGTTATTAATCTTGCCCATTGACTGTAAAGACAGATTACTGTTGGCAGCATCAAAGCAACTGACATCTCTGGGGTAGGGAGGCATGATAGGGTCATCATCGCCAGGAGCAGTGTGTGAAACGAGTGAGAAGATCCCTTAAAGCGCGAGTGGTTTTGTATGCATGTCTCCATCTAGGTCAGTGTGGGACCACATGAGTGGCTGCTTACATAATTGAGTTTGCCTTTAATGTGTTTGTGTTTTCTTTCTTGTTTGTGTTTAGAATGACTGAGCAGATTATGAAAATTTCATCAGCGCTTGACATGTGAGATTGTGTCACATGACAACTTGCTGGGAAAAATCATCACCACCATGGAGAGCTAATAAAACTGCCATTAGTTCCAAGGAGTGGAGGGTTACTCATTATGAAGGAGGATGTAAGAGTGTTTAGAGCAGTGGTAGACTTGAACTTCACCGGCAGCTTGTGTAAGACGGTGTGTCTGTGTGTGTTTGCGTGTAAGACAGGAGAGAAGGAAATGGAGATGAGCACAGATGTTCAGTAGACTTGATATGGATTTTTTCAGAGTCCTCAGTGTGCCAAATGCCAGCCTGCCCACACACACAAACACTGACAAACTTAAATTAGCACACATCCAGTAATTTGCTGTCTAACACAGAAAAACATGGTATACATGTAGATTTTATGAAAGTGATCACTCTCTAAACATAAAACACTAAATAAACATTTACATGTGCACATGCACACACAAACAAACACTAGCGCTGCCACTAAGAGTCCCACAGTCATTACAGAGCCCTCTGTGGACCTAATGTGTGGTAGGTAGTAAACACTGCCGACAATGCATAGCAATATCTGCCTCAAGCCATCTTATTAAGGTGTGTGGGGCTAAGGGAGGCATAGGGCGTAAAAAAGCATTATCATTTGGAACCAGTCCCACTGGATCAATACAATCTAACAATCCCTGACCAAACACATGCATGTTTTTTCTACATATTGAAAGTTGAGAGGACTGTTTAGCAACACTGACCTACATCTAGGCCAGAGTGTCGATAGAGCTTTTATTTAGCTCATGGAAAAGAAATAAGTCACAGAGCGACGCAGGATCCTGGCTGCCTTTGCAAAGTGTCTGCTCACGCCTCAAGCACCGCTGTTTCGTGTGCTGCAAAAGTATAACAGGTACGAAAAGAGAGACAAGAAAAACGCAGCACAGAGCAGAGAGATGACAGAAGCCCCAAACACACACCAGATGCTAAGCTAGCGGTGTGGTGCCTGCTGTGCCAGCTGAAAATTGATTAAAACAGCCTCTGGCCAGAAGCAACAGCCCAAACAGGATGGACATGCAGGTCACACAGGACAGATACACACACACCTGTGCAAGATCACATGGCCTCACATTAATTTTTTGCCTGTAGTGCTCAGTCAGCACTCAAAGGCAAGGCTGACATAAAAGATGAAGTGGGTACAGCAGGAACATTTTGACCTGGCCCACCATAAGGTCAAAAAATTGGACCCCCAGGCAGGCTGGAAAAGTCTGGGCACAGACTGTACCTGTGTGACACTTTGTTATATTATAGTTGTGCACCTAATTTAACAGAAAGAACAAACCCAGTGTATCTTATTATCTTATCAACTGTCTTACTACCACAGCAAAGCAGTCCAGTGCTTAAGTAACAATATCTTAGATGACTACAGCATCCCTTGAATCAGCACTTTCAGCTTCTGCCCTCATTGGAAAGGTACAGAATCACATGTGCAAAGAAAAACATCCAGAAAATATCTTCATCTGTGGGGACAGACACTTTTCGAAGCCAGCCTACTTCCTCAGCACACAGCACTTCACGTCCGTTTTTTTCCTCTTAATCCCAACTCAGCCCTCACTAGTGAGCACCTGCGCTCCTTTTACTTGAACTTCTATTGTGTATCTATGTAAATATGTTTTAGTGTGTCCTGTTTGAAAGTGTATGACATGTGTATGTCTTTGTGACATGTACTGCTTTTTAACAGCAGTTTCTGCACATGTAAGCAAATACAAATTCCTGCCTTTTGCATGCAAAGGGGAGACAAAGTGTTTTCTATTCTATTAACAGTAAAAAGAAATACATAAAACTAAAACTGAAAGGTTTCTGTTGTTAAGTGACCAAATATGCATCAAGGAAACATGAAAATCAGCTACTGAATCAACCAATTTCATCACAATGGTAAAGCTAGGGATCCATTCTTAATATCACAATCATAATTAAATATAAAATTTAAAAAATGGTTTAGTATGATCAGATCTACTGTGAAAATCTTTAAATGAGTCTTAAATTCGTGGTATCAATCATCCTACTTTGTTAGTAGACCTCGAGAAAAGTTACTTACATTTTTCACAAAATAAAACTAATTCAGCATCTTCATATAACACTTTACTGCTCAAAATGCTCACAACTGCTTGTCCACACAGTGGCACAGTGTGGGTGTCTGAAATGTGTTTACATACCTTGATATTGGCAGAGGTCCATTTCAAAAGGTGTACAGAAGTAGAGGCAACATGGGAATATGGAAGAAAGAGGGAAAAAGAAAAATATATTAGTAAAATATTGACTGTGAATAAGAACAAAAGTACACAATAATCCATTTTGGGCAAAAATTATTAAGACTGGCACAACAAAACAACTCAAAAATATGAAATGCT
>JAJHUR010132141.1:1052-35839 GCA_027495735.1 Lutjanus campechanus | reverse complement strand
AACATGAGCAGCTTACAGCTCGCCTGCAAGGGAAAGGGAAGTATGAGCTGTCATGGCTTCAATGAAAAACTGAATGCCAGTGCAGAGTTTACTCAAAATGCAGAAATCGCTCACAGAATCGTTATACGTGTGTCCCTCTTTCTTCACCACTGTTGTGAGCCAGACGACGGTGATGATTGAGTTGAGCACGAATGACAGGAAGAGGTTTTTGTGGAGGGTTATCCTCTGACAGCTCAGACTCCTGAAGGCAGCAGAAGAAGAGGCACATATTCTGATACTGATTCAACAACCTGCTCAAAAACCTAATTGTGCTGTCAGACAGCCTTTTCTGGCGAGAAACCAAACCAAACCAAACCAACCAAACTCCATACGCAAAATCAGTAATTTTACCTCACAGAAGACAGGATTTGCTGGTCCACTGCTGCATCAATCTGTTAATTTGTTTGTGTTATTGTGTGACTTCAGTGTTCGAAGAGGTTAGTTTGGGTTCATTGAAGTCACACAATAACACAAACAAATGAACAGATCGAGGCAGCCGTTGACCTGCAACTTCTGTGTTCTGCACGGTAAAATTACTGATTTGGCTGGTTTGGAGAGAGCGGTATAGCGTATTGTTTAGCTTCAAATAATCCGAACTACCCCTCAAATAAATAATTTATTGAGTTTTACAGATATGTAATAAAAAAATGTAAGAGGTCCTTAAAATCCTTTAGTGTTTCCTCTTTACTGTGTTTATCCTCCCAGTTTGATAATTTATAGGAGCTTCCGGAAAAAATGTTGAGTATCTGGACCCAAAATTCAATTCATTGACAAGATATTAACATTTATAACTCCAGATCGAATGGATTATTGTCATGGAATCCTTTATCAATGATTTACTAACATTTATAACTGCAAAGGTTTAAGATTATGTAAAAATAAAAAGGGGAAATAAAAAAGCTGTGCCGCACTTACTTAAAATGGAAGAATATTCCTAATGATATGAGCAATGACACCAGCGACAGACCATGACCAATCATGACCAAGTAGAAGTGAGTCATGGCCGCCTGCAAGAAAATAAAAAATGAATACAACTTCGCAACCAAAGCTAATTTATAGAGCGCCTTTTTAAAATTCTGTTATTGTCTTTATTCCTGCTTACTGTCCCATGATGTGTGGTGTTGGCTTTGCAGTTTGTGAAGTTTGTCCATATCCTGTTGCTCTCTGGGTGGCGTCCCCACTCGCCCGTCTCTGTGCAGACTTTGGACGCCATTGCTGTGAACAAATAAGGTGCAAAGAAACGTAAAGCAAGCTGGAAAGAGACAGCCGACCTAGCTGATCTAAAATAGCATTGATTAAAGTTATTGATGTTGATTGATTTCAGATGTTAAAGAAGTTTACCATGAGGGTCAAAGTCGTCATAATAGTCTGGACAGCTCTGCTCTGTTGTTAGGCCGGCTTCAGTTTCATCCCAGCACAGCCAGCCATCCCACGTCGTGTTGCACTCTATCCCTGCTGACAACAGAGGACACACACACACACACAAACAGTAATTTGTAACAATGGATGCAATGGAAAATATTAACATGAAAACTCTCTTCCGCTGAGCCATCACTGTCTTTTTGGCATCGCCTTCTCACCTGTTGTTTTTGTTTTGTGGTGGGAATCTTTCACAATCCGCTGGAAACACTCGTACTGGGCCATGGCGATTTGGTTCCGCGTCGCCTGATGTTCGCCCCGATGATTCAGATGCTCCTGGTAATCATTCTCAGGGCTCGAAGCCACAAGCAGCTGTGATTAGGGAGGTTTCAGCATGCAAACACACACAGATACACAAACAGACAACATGAGACTACAACCATCAGATACAGATCATTTGTATTTCATCCATAATATTTGTGCCAAATTTAATTCATTTTAAAGGATCACTTCACTCAATCTATATTTCATAGGTAAGAGTAGAGTATAATGACTTCTGTGGCCCTGTTTGCATAAGACTGTCATAACCATATCACAGCACCTGTCATGAACTTGAAGGCTTCTTTATTCTATTATATTATTCTTTGTGAATGTTTATTACTGCTGTCATTAAGTGTCATTCAGTCAATGTTATTTTTAATGCAAGGTTGACATTTGAAATGTCTTTGTCATGACATTAACCAAGAAAATTATCCAGGAACATAATGTCTTTGTTATGGCAACTTGACATTAACCAAGACAACATAACCCGTCATTGTCTTTGTCACGACAGCTTGATATTAATCAAGAAAATAATGTCTTTGTTATGACAACTTGACATTATTAAAGTTAAAGAAAATGTTTAGCTTGCTTGATGTGTTGTCATAACAAAGACATTATTGGCTTGATTTATGTCAAGCTGACATATAAAAGACATTTTGTCTTAGTTAATGTCAAATTGTCATAACAGAGATATTCATGTCTTGGTTAAGAGATGTCATAACAATACTTATGTCTCGGTTGTCTTGATTAATGTCGAGTTGTCATAACAAAGACATGATTTGTTTGATTAATGTCAAGTTGTCATAGCAAAGAGATTGACAGGTTATGTTGTCTTAGTTAATGTCATGTTGTCATAACAAATACATTTCAAACAATGTCAACTTTGCATTAAAAATGACATAATCGATCAAATGACTGTAATAAACATTTATAAAGACTGCTTCATGTTCATGACAGGTGGCATGACATGGTTATGACAGTGTAATGACAGTCTTATGCACACCCCTTCAAATTAAGTGTTACCGCTAAAAGTTTGAGAATATTACACAAGTGACATTAAGACATGGATATTGAGCAGGTGGTCTAACATGAGATGCTCTCAAGTTGCATTATGGTAAGTGTAGGAGCAAGTTTGACCCATAATAAGAGCTAAAATTTAGTATCTCAGCCTCTGCTGCTTTGATTTTGGACATTATTGTTTAATTCTGCCTCTCACAAGTCCCTTTAAGGACGCGAGGATTAGAATATTCAGCCGATCAGATAAAGAGTTTCAAATGAAAGGAAGGGGAGAGTGCTGCTTTTAAGAGGCAAAGAATTTTACTTCAGAGTACTTCAGCTATAAAAACAACATATTTCAGGCCAACAACTGCATGGTTCAGATACAAAAGCTATTCTACCTTATTGAGGACGCAGAGGACCAGAAGAAACGAGATCCATAGATCCATCTGCAAAAACATATTAAGACATTAATAATCTGTGCAATAAAACAAAAGACACTTGGACAAAGAAAACTCACACAAGCAACCGTGCAAAATCAATCCCTTTTGGAACAACCCAGCCTTAATTTTCACTCCTATTTCTGTTTCATTTGAAGTTATTTTTATGCGATTTGGAGGAACAGGTAAAAATGTTAGCACTACTCCAAATAGTTTCCCCCAGAGCTCAATCAGAAAAATGCTTCCTGAGCTGCAGCAGCTGCCAACGTGATCCAACACACGACGTGTTGACAGGCGCTGGAGCCAAACTCCAGGTCACATGCTCTGCGCTGTCACACCCAAACTGTACAATCAAGTCTTTAAAACGTGCAGTTTATTTACTGTGTTTTCATTTATATTACTTTCCCCTATCATTATGTTTAGATGACAAAATTGCCTTGTACAGTTCAGTTTCTATGACAAAATTATAAATCAGCAATTTTATTTTTACAGTTTATATTGTGCACTGAAACAAAAAGACATATAGCGGATGTAAGTTAATTTTTACTTTAAACAATGTCCAGTTCCTGACACCTTTGCCCCAATCAAAAGTCATGTAAACAAAGTGACAGTACGACGATGTCTCCAAGCCCGTGTTTTTAATTTGTAAGGGCAGGACTCCCCTTTTTGGCCTTTTGCTTCCTCTGTTCCTCACGGCTTCCTTCCTGCATGCTTATTATGCACGTTGAGCAACTTTAAAAGACATCAATATGGCAAACGCTGTGAGAACATGTGCTGCAAACTCACCGATGTACAGTAAATAGATGCTTTCATTGGGTTACCGAATGATTCACATTCTGCTCCAAATGTTAAGCAATTAAAACTGTTGAAACAAAAACACTGAAACGGGGTGTGACACTAATGCAAGCAACAACTTAATCAACATTTCAATAAAACTCACGAGATGGAAAAGTCGAATCCATCGTAATAACCGAGCCGAAATAGATTTTTCCACATTTTCCGCACTAAAGATAACGAGCCCTGCTCAGAGAGGTGTGACAGTCAGTGTGAAAGCAGTGGAAACAATGTCAGTTCTAACTATAGTAACAGCAGTGTAAATAGAGTTTGTGTCGGCACTACTGTTCTAGAAATAAGGGTTCCAAAAATGTTCTCCATGAAGGCCCTGAGGTTCTACCCAGAACCATTTGTTTCTGAAGAACCCTTTGTTGAAGAAACAGTTCATCAAGGGTTCTTTGTAAGACTAACTGTTCCATTAAAAACCCTTTTTCGTCCAATAAACCGTTTTTGTAAGAAAGAGTTCTTGAAGGATTGTTGAAATTCCTTGAAGTCAGGGGTTTTATGTATCATAATATAAAAGGGTCTTTGGTTGAACCCCCTGGGTGGGTTCTGGATAAAGTTTCTGGAATAAAAAGGGTTCTCTGTAGAAGTCCCTAAACAGGTTCTAGATTAAATCTTTGGAATAAATAGGGTTCTCTGTAGAAACCCCCATATGGGTTCCAAGGGTTTATGTAGAACCCTTTGTGTTGAGCTCTCACGTCTGAATGGGTGGCTGAGATGGGTTCTAGGCAAAACCTTTAGAATATAATAAAAGTTCTCAGTAGAACCCCTTAAGCGGGATCTAGATAGAAACCTTTGGAATATAAAAGGTTCTTGTAGAACTCCTTGGGTAGGTTCCCCAGATGGGTTTTAGGTAAAACCTTTACAATATAAAAATGTTTTTAGTAGAATTCCCTGGATGGGTTCCACATAAAAGCCTTGAAAGAAAAAAGGGTTTTCAGTAGAACCCCCCCAGGCGGGTTCTAAATAAAAACTTTGAAATATAAAGGGTTCTCTGCAGAAACCCCTCTGCGACAAACCCTTTGTGCTCTTGGTAGAAAGTCTTTAAGTCAGGAAGTGTTTCAAGTGGAACTTTTATGAAATGTTCTTCAGGGATTTCAACGACCCTTCAAGAACTTTCTTCCAAAAGAGGTTCTTCGGTTGAAAGGGGTTCTTACAAAGAATACTCGACCAATTCTTTTTTTCCAAAAAGGGTTCTTCAGCAGCAAATGGTTCTGAGCGGAACCTCAACCCTTCTGGATAAACCTTTTTGGAACCTAAAGAGTGTATTTAGCCTTTCTATGAAATTTTAAAGCAGAACTCCGCAGCTGTCGTGTTGTTGTGAGTATTTCAACTTCACGTGTTTCCTTAATCTCTGATGACATGGTCATTTTTATTATTTATGACAGTCAATATATTACAGATTTCTCCTTTAGGAGAGAGACTTTGATTCAAAACTGAAAGAATCTGTGAAGACAGCCGCCTTGAAATTATGTGTTTTTTTTATTGAGCTAATTCAGGAAATCTTTGTCAGTTTATAAGATTAATATCTTCTCGATCACACCCAGAGACGCGCAGTATTCCTCTCTAATGGCTCGCAAAGATACTTAATAACTCAGTGTGGAGTTACTCCCTTATTGTGTGGGCCATCTGTCCCAGAGCACGAGGATTTACACTCTTTATTCTGTCAAGTATCTTTTTATTAAAAACACATTTGTCTGGGAAATCCCATTTTACAACTTCATGTGAGCAGATTTTACTTGTTAGGTGTGACAGAATTTCCTTTGGCATTTCTTTTTTCTTTTGCCTTAAAGAAATCAGCAAACATGTGGTCAGAATTTAGAAGCTGTAATGCAGTCTCTCCATGCGTCAGCACTGTAGCTCTCTTCACTTTACACCTGGACTGTCTGAATATATCGTGTTTAAATGCGAAATATAGTCATGTGTCCAGGTCCGCGGAGGGTTTAACTCTTCTGCAACACACAAAGTAGCTTTTTATGATCTCTGCTCGTGTGTTTTGGAGTATAAATACATTTTCTCACAGTTTAATACTCAAATAAAGAGGCAGGTATGTATAGGAGATTATATAAAGGCACTCTAATTGGTTCAAAGTCAGTTTTTCCCCCTAATTTTGTACGTATGGTAATGTACTGTTAATTCACATATTGTATTTTCAGACCATTTTGGAATATTTTCTCTCTCCCAAAATGTGTCACTACCAAAACACAATAATATATAACATAATGAGAAGGCATATTAATGCATTAACATTAAGATGTTTTTTTACACCTGCCCTGTATAAATATAGATTCTTCAAAGTTTTCATAGGTTGATTAGTAAAACTCACACTCACATTTTAAAGACATTTTTAAGCATCATTTATGAGACTATTTACAACCCCATTTCCAAAAAAAAGTTGGGGCCTTGTGTAAAATGTAAATAAAAACAGAATGAAATGATTTGCAAAAAACATTCAGTTGAACACAGTATAAACACGAGATATTTAATGTGCAAACTAACTTCATTGTTTTTTGTAAGAATGCAGTGATTCTGAATTTGATGTCTGCAACATGTTCCAAAAAAGCTGAGACAGTGGCACGTTTACCACTGTGTTACATCACCTTTTCTTTTTTAAAACACTCAGTTAAGTGTTTGTGAACTGAGGACACTTAATTGTTGAAGTTTTGAAAGTGAAATTCTTTGTCATATTTCGCTTGATATAGGACTTCAGGTGCTCAACAGTTCGGGGTCTCTGTTGTCGTGTGTTTTGCTTCATAATGCACCACACATTTTCAGTGGGAGTCAGGTCTGGACTGCAGACAGGTCAGTCTAGTACCTGAACTCTTTGACTATGAAGCCACGCTGTTGGAACACGTGTCTTGGTTTTGTCTCTCTGAAATAAGCAGAGACGTCTCTGAAAAAGACATCTGGATGGCAGCATAGGTTGCTCCAAAACCTGCATGTACCTTTCAGCATTAATGGGGCCTTCACAGATGTGATAGTTACCCATGATGCCATGGGCACTCACACACCATTGTATGACTCTGTACCTCATAAAAGTGAATACAAGTTGAAAATGATTTGCAAATTATTGCATTCTGTTTTTATTTATGTTTTACAAAATGTCCCAACCTTTTTGGATATGAAGCGCTAGCATTACAATAATTGACATGGATTTTATGCTAATATACTTTTCTCAAAGATGCTAGTTAGCACATGGTTAGCTAGCATGGTTCTGAACAGTTAAACAGTTGAAGTTTTCTGCAGTAACACTCAAGAAAAGTTTGCCTAGTAGCAGAAAATAGGTTTTTAGTGGTGAAAATTTTTGCACTTTCGAACACATTTACTTCACCTGTCTACTCGCCATGAGAGACAGGGGAACACAGACATACTTCCTGACACGAAAATGTTGTCCAATGCTTAATGATTTACAAAGAAAATATAAAATAAATGTATTTTTTCTAACTTTACTTTCAGAAAATCAAGAGGATCTGTTCATTTTAGTATCATTTTCCTTTTCAAGTTGAAATTTAAGGGTTAGGGTTCGCGACAGCCACCTCCCAATTTAAACTACCCTACAAACAATGATTTTATATATATATGTTTATATTAAGGTTACTGTACAACATATATGCTTTTATTGGATTTCAGTAGATAATAGAAGGATCTTCATAAATATCTTCTAGGATTTGCTCACTTCTTAAATTTGCTTTATGGTTGTGGGATTGCAGGTTGCATGAATTTAGTAGAATAGCTCATTAATCATAATAGATATCTTTTACATAACTCTTGGATGTATGAGAAAATGAATATTTCTTTCAGTTTGTCTTCACTTTTTCCCCTGCCAACAACGAAGTTGAGATAAACGTTATTTGTACTTAATCAGAAACCACCATAGTCGTAAGTATAACATTTCTAGTTCAGTATGATATTTGAAAAAGGAATATCTAAGCTGCTTTGAGCTCTATAACCACAGTTCTTGAACAGTGATCACGGTCTACATGCTGACAAACTTAAACTTTTAAAGAAACTTACCTTTGCAGCTGCAGAAAAGTAATATCACAGTGTTTTCCACCTTTTAATCCTTCAGTCTGACAGGTTATCTTTGCAGGAAAAGAAAAACAGATGTTTCTGTGATTTCTTCAAAAGTAGTCCCCCAGTGTGTGTTTCTCAGCAGAGTCGGAGGCGACACTGAGCTGTCCTGATAAAAAACTGACTGGGGCTGGGGATGACATCACATGCCTGCCTTTAATGGAGGCAGATAGAGGGACACCCAACAAAGCTAAGGAAGTACACTCTTCAAAAGCTCACATAAAATATACCCTGCTAACTCCTTTATTGCTACAGACATTGATGTTTCCTTTGTACTTTATAAACACATAAAATCACTTACATTACAATACAATATTTCTTCATTTCTTTCTGTGTATTTATTGTCTTCTTTCACTATTTCAGTCTTAAGTTCTTATATGTATTTGTATTTTAAATTTGTTTTACATATTACTCCATACCTGATTGTATGTCATTTTATTGTTAAACAAATAAACAAACAAACAAAAACATAGAGGGACATCCCTACATTGTAATGGACATTGCAATGTGTTGATAACCATTCAGTTGCATCATTTATATTATGTAATATGATATAAAATATATTTGAATGTCCTGGCTGTTGATCTTAAGGGTTAGAGTTCTGTAAATTGTATAAGCAATTGAATGGATTTGATTTATTGTATAGAGTACTTCCTGTTACGCTTGCTTGTTTTTCTGAGGTTCTTTTTTTAATGTATGACAATTATGATCAAATGGGGATTTTTTATGAATCGAAAGCTTGATTTACATGTAAACAAAAAGGAAAGAAAAAGTTTATTAAAAAGAAAAAAACACTAATAATCCTGTTATGTGAACAAATTGAGGCCCAGACCCAAAAGAAAGGAATATACAGTACATTATTCAAAAGAGATTCTTTTTCAGCTGTCAATACGAGAGTTTCTATTCCTTTGCAACGGCGCCCTCTGCTGGTCATGAATCGTCGTGGCTGAGTGGGAACCCTAGCTTTGCGGAACTCTCGCGAGATTTTTACAGTGTTTTTTTTGTATGGTGCATTTTGTACAAACCAGATATGTTTTAAAATGTACCAATGCTGTGGTTAATATCTGTTTAGAGTTGGGGACAAAACACACTTGGTTATGGCAAGGAAAAGATCATGGTTTGGATTATAATTATGACTCTCGCGAGATTTTTCGCGGGTCTGGGATTACCATCTTGGCCTTAGATTTAAAAATTAATTGGCAGAAAACTTAGCTTGTTGAAGACAAACTTCGTCTTAATAATAACGTTCAAGAGCTGAGAATATTGCATTGAATATTTCCTTATTAGAAAGATTTCGAATTGATACTGAATATAATTGCACTTCACTATGAACTCGAAGAAGAAACAATCTATCATTTGTTTTGATAATAATAATAATGATAATAATAACAGTTTAGTTTTCTTGGCACGACCGTCAGCACGGGGTTCAAGAAGGGAACTCCAAACGCGTGAAAGATCTCGCGAGACTTATCAAATTTAACCCAAACCAAACCTTTCCCTAGTTCCAGCCGAGTTTTCTGTTCTTAAACCTATCCATATTTTAACCACTGATTTGTCACATTATAAAACGTAACTGAGTTTATATAACGCGCACAACGAGGAGACAACGCGTACAGATCTCACGAGAGTTAGAACATCAAGAGTTCCATTCTAGACACGACCGTCAAAAATCCCTTGGCAACAGTCACCATGGCGACGGCGTCCTGGAACCTTGCTCTGCCAAGACACAAACTTGCAGTTGGTTTTTAATAAATTATAAACCATGGTACAAGCACTTTTTGAGATGTGCACGTCTCCTGTGGTAAGTTTATTATTATTATTATTTAATAAATCTGTTTAGACTGTATTGACCAGAAGTAGTTGAAAGGCGTAACGCTCGATAAATTATTTTAATTAATGTTAAGCTAACAACGTAATGTCCAGACTCTAGTTGCCTAACCGTCTTTTGGGATAACGTGGCTGTGTGAGGAGAAAATAAAAAAGTTGAAATACACAAAGAATTCCGAGATATTATAAAGGACAGTAACATTCAGTATTAAACCAGCTACCCATTAGTACTAACGTTAACTAGCTAACGTTAGCTGCCCAAACTACTTCTCATTTTCATGTTAGCTAACAAAGCCAAATGCATGGCTGGTTTTAGACAATATTCTGTTTAAGAAAGTATAAGTTACATTTACATGTTGACGAAGGTCAGCATGAAATGTAAAAAACCTTTCACTAGTTATTATCATTATTATTGTTATAATAATAATAACAATAATAATAATGATAAGAAGAAGAAGAACCATAATAACAACAACAATAATTAATTATAATAATAATTATTATCAGAATAATAAAATATTATTATTGTTATTGAGCCATTTCAGAACTATAAAGCAGAAGAGGAGGAAGTATAATAATTATGAGATTTTAAAAAATCGAAATGATGAGATATAAACTCAGAATTATGAGATAAAATGTCATAATTAATAAATGAGAGATTAAACAAAATCCGAATTATGACATTCTAAAATCAAAATTAAGAGATAAAAAGTAAGTTATGCGATAAAAAGTCACTTTTATATACTTTTTGTGCTACTGAGTGGATTAGTATTATAGCACTGCATAATATCATAAGAATATCATGTGTCAGATAAATGTAGAGGAGTTAAAAGTAGAATTTTCCCCTCTGAAATAGAGAGGAGTAAACATAAAGTTGCATTACATGGTCATAAATTAAAGTACAAGTAAGTCAGAATTGTACTTAAATACCCTGTTTGAGTAAATATACTTGGTTACATTCCACCGCTGCGGAAAGGTGGAAATGAAGATAAAGAGAAACACATTTGTGAAATGGGTATTTTAAAAGCACTGACCCAAAGCTCAAAACATTTCACATTTCCAAAGCAACCTTTATTTGCATTCTTCTAAGTATTGTCGAACTTTTACCCCCCTGGCAGTTTTTCATTTTTATTATTACAAGGTCGATGATTGACCGATATCTTTATTCTGCAGTGACAGGATGTTCAGGAAAACAGCCTGGAGGAACACAGTCAGCGAGGCAGTGAGTTCCCACCAAGATCAAGCCCTCAACACAACTATATTTCTCCTGAAATCCTTTGGCCCGACAGGATTTCTACTCCGAGAGGAAGGAGAGACAAGGAACTTAAAGGTACAACCCCAGTACAAGGTATAAGTTAGGACGCTGTGAAAAACGTAGATAAGATGATTCAGGCACTAGACTGGCCTGCTTGAAAGAAAAGATGATGTAACACAGGGGTAAACATGCTCCTTTCCCAACTTTGTTGAAACATGCTGCAGGCATCAAATTCAGAATGAGTTTGTATTTACAAAAATGAATCATTGTGAGTCATGATCTATATTGTTCAGATATGTTTTGTACCCTCACTTCTCTTGTTTGTGTTGTTCAGGTGTGCTTGGGTGACCCACATACGTGTACTTGCCCAGTGTTCATCAAGGAGCAGGAGCCATGCAAACACATCTGCTGGTATTAATAGCACACAGAAAAAGATTAACACACAAAGTGGTTTGGGCTAATGATATTTCCAGAGGTCCCTTTTTATTATTGTATATTTTATGTATGTGCAGCGCTGTGAGATGACCACGGGCATTATATTCATCTATAAGACTGAGCAGCATGTAAAACAGTTCAAGAAGAAAACTTATTCTTGAACTTTTATCGCAATTCAGTATGATGTCCTTGTTTGATCATTTGTTATGGGAAACCATCAATTTCATTTTCTTTACATTTTTGGAGGCTCTAATAACAGGGATTGGTATCTAGTCTTACTACTTTTTGGACCAAATATTCTCTGGAGTACAAAGTATGAAACTGTAAAGTAATGAAAATTGTATTCTTAGTGTTGTTTACTTGTTTGATCAGATACTCCCTGATTTAGATGGACTTCTTTACTGTATTTAGACAAATTTCTGGCATGGCTGTTTTGTTAACACAACTTTGAATTTGAGATATTTTACTTATTTTGATTAATGACTGAATTTTTATGTAATTTGACTGAATTTATGTATCAGCGTAATTTATCTATCTGTGATGTTCACTTTTATATGAGCGCTGCTAACCTCACAATGAACCGCTGATCTTTATCTTTCCAGGGTTTTACTGCGGAAATTCAGACTGCCCAGAGAACATGACTGTGAGTTGTTTTGGTGTTTTGACACTGATTGCAGACCGTACCTTTCACTTCAGTTACATTGTTCAGGTGTTTTGTTTTGGCTCTTTGAGGCCTGATTTCACTGGTTGGTGCCAAGTTCACTACTTAAAAAAAAAAAGAAGAAAGGTCAGGAATAGGGCTGAAATGATTCCTTAAGAAACTTTGTAAACTTTGCATCAAAGCTTCATTTAATCCACAGAACTATATACAGAGTAGGGCAACAGAACAGCGGTAATCATCACAGTGTGAAATACAGCTTTAATGCCGTTGTTACTTTTTTTAAAAATTCTCTAAATCCAGATGAAAGAGCTGCAGTGTTTTACTCTGACGCACAATACTGTGTGGCAGCACAGTCTTATTAAAAAGGAAGAATGACTGATCTAAAGGCTGTCACTTTCGCCTCCATTTAGTGAAACTGTGTAGGCTGAACTTGGGACATTTTCTGTTGTGTAACTGAAAAACTGGGCAGGCTTGTTGACATAGAAATAGATCACAAGATTGTGATGTTTATTATAACTTCAGCGATATCTTCTGCTCACACAGCTCCACTTATGTATTCATGTTCCTGTTGATTAGAATAGAATGAATTATTAGTTTTGGGCTGAAACGTGTGCTGTGTAAAGTTTGCAGGCAGTTTAAAAGACCTGACCCAGCTTCGCACACGTGCTCCTGTTGACATGTGCTGTTAAAAATAACTCTGCCCCAGATGCATTTCAGCATGGGCTCGTGGAGAGACAGATCTCGGAGGTGCTCCACGGGTCACACCGAACCAAAGCCCACCGGACGGAAAACGACCCGTCTGCTGCTTCTGGGACCCCGAGCCAACCAGTTGTCACGGGCCAGGAGGCTGGAAGTGTCTGCCGGAAAGTCATCCAAGCCCAGGATGTGTGTCCTATCTGTCAAGAGGAGCTGCTGGAGAAAAAACAGCCTGTGTCTTACTGCAGGTGTGTTGGCGGCTCTGGTTGGACTTTCACACTGTTATTGTTTCAGTACAAGCATGTTTCAGGATGGTGTAAGATATTCTAGTCAACTTTTGTTGCACCGCTGGCCCGAACATGACCCCACACAGCATTATCAGTCACTCTGCAGCACATCCAGATGTTGACATGCAGCATGTTCAGCGGAAACCACCAGCACAGATTCGCGGATGTTATAAAATTAGGTTCAAATCTCCTGATATTAACAGGAGAGGACATATCTTTCAAACACAAAGAACTTATGTGGAAAATGTCTATTTATATCATCGTGCGGACAGATTTTCAGCACCCTCATGTGCTGTCCTTGTCTCTCTTAGGTTCGGTTGCGGCAATAACGTCCACATTTCTTGCATGAAAGTGTGGGCGGATCACCAGAGACTCTCAGACAGGGAAGAAACAGTGAAGTGCCCTCTGTGCAGGAAGGACTTCAGCTCTTTGAAGTCGCTCCAGGAGCAGGTGAAAAACGCAGCAAAGCTCTTCACTGCTGCTGAAAGAGAGAAGCCAGAAAGACACCTGGGGGTTCTCTGTCACAGCTGCCGAGTCTTCCCCATCACTGGAAAATGTTTCAAGTGAGCAACAAACTCTGGGCTAAAACAAATTAGAAAAACATGCACCATTTTAGATTTTGTGATATGTGCTGTAACTTGCCAATCATGCGTTGCTCCCATGACTCCTTTAAGCCTTGTTATTGTCTTTTCAGATGCACAGTCTGCAGTTACTTCTATCTGTGCGATGACTGCTTGAAGAAACACCACCACCCACAGCATCTGTTTGCTTCCCGAACAGTAAGCTACTTGGATCCAGCTGTGAAATAATACTTGTACTGCATCAGCTAATCTCACACCTCAGGCTTTAAGCGTTACAAACACAAGCCTTGATTAAAAAAACACTGATTCTGGTGAGACTTAAATTTGCAGGGGTCTTAAGGCCACACATTGCAGTAATCTTCTGTAAATACATAATATTTCTGTTGTTTGTGAGTGGTTTTTAACGAAAAAGCATGCCTGTCTAATTTCCACCAAATAAATACTCAGCTGGAGAAAATAAAAAGTCTTTAACTCAACCTTAAACAGAAAAGGAGAGAAGAGTGGCACCTTGTGGCAGACCTGAGTGATGAACCAGTGGGAGTGACCTCTCAGCCAGCAATTAACAGGTGAGTTGCTGAATACACCAAAAAATCCACTCTTTTTGTAGTTTATTTTAATATTGCTGGAACTGCATAAAAATGTTAGGGTTCCTACGCGTTGTGGAAAGAATGGATTTAGATTTTATTCATTTCTAGATAAGATATTATTAGATAAGACAATCCTTTATTAGTTGCACAACAGGGAAATTTGCAGCATAGAAAAATTGAAAGTAGCAGTAATAGGCACTAGCAGCCAAAATGTGTAAATCACATGTTTTGTCATGATACAATATAATGATTCTTTGAACAGCGATACAATATTTGCCAATGTCACAAAGTCTTCTATGATGTGATTCTGATTTGATTCGATTTAGGGGCCTGTGATCAATATGAGATGATATCATCTGCCCAATTAAACCAAACCACCACAAACCAAAGAAACCACTTTCTTTTTGCAGTAAAATACTGTAGAAAGAAATTATTTCTGTCCCTTTAACACAATGGTCTCTCACGTATTACAAAAATGTCCTGAGAATTCCTGAGAATAACTGTTGCTGTATTTTCCCACTATTTCCCATTTGGCTACACAGCAGCACCATCCCTGTAGCTGCAGACAGCCTGCCAGAAAACGTGTTGGGGTGTCTTCCTGTGGTCAGGGTGAGACTGGGGTCTCGGCTCTTGGATGAGGGACAGCAGTGTCGGATCTGCCTGCAGGAGTTTAACCTCGGCCAGCGTGTCCGAACTCTGCCCTGTCATCACAAGGTAAAACTTTTCACCGTGTGCTTTCATTATCTTCATGATAGTATAACAAGAAGCATTTAAAATTACAGTACATCATTAAGGATTCATCACATGGTGTTACAGCTTTTAACATGTTACATCAAGTTGTTTAAAGCATATCAGAACCCAGACTGCTGAGATTACAAAATATAACTATAAAACAAAAAATCACAATGATTAAAACAAATCTTATGCAACAGACTTTACAAAATATCCTCCTCTCCCACCTTCCCTGCCCTCACATGTTCACACACACTTCAGTTCCACACAGACTGTGCGGACGGGATCCTGCGGAAGTCAAACTGCTGCCCCTTGGATGGATTTGTCATTTATAACCCTCTGACTTGGAGAACCAGTGAGAGGACGACCCCCCCTAAGTCAGCCTCCTACCTTCTCAGTGACTTTACCAAACCAGCAGAAAATAACTTTAAGGACCTGTTTGTTCCAGGAGTGGCCCTGCGGGACAGGAACCCTAAAGTCATTCCCTCACATGGTTTCAGCTTAGAGGTGCTAACAGGCTCCTCATCAACTTTAAAAAACCCCCAAAAGTTGATAACTGACAGGTTTCAAAGCTCGGGCACGGCTACAACAGAGACTGTGACGAAGGAACGAAAAAGGGAGTTGCAGAGAAAACCAACTCTTCTTATTCCAGAAAGCAGCTCCTCTTTTGGTCACCTAAGTAAAATTGATTCTGGTGCACGCTCCTCAAAACAGACAGCAACAAAACACAGCCCCGCTTCACCTAACAGGTATACTGCAGTGACAAAAATCAGAGAGCAACCACAGCCGAACCTTTCCGTAGGTTTATGGAGACCAGAGTCAAACCACGCAGCTACAGCGGCCTCTCCTGCCAGGCGAACTAGACCGACACCCAACAGGACAGGCATGCTAACTGTTAAAGATGCAAACAGCAGACTCATTTCAGAGCTCAGACTGACTGGAGTCCTGATAAACAAACCACATCAGAGAGAGACAGAGAATTAAAATTGTTTTTTCATGTTATGTATCTGCACTTATATCCCTTTTACAGTTTGTACAGTGGAGGAAATCAATAAGTATACGATTTTAAAAGATGTAAATCTGAAATATTGTTTTTGTGTCGTTTTGTTAAAACTGAATGCATATATAATTAAATATATATATTAACCTAATTCCCTTTTCATTGTGGAAACTATAAATAAAACAGAATGCAATGATTTGCAAAAGCCTTTCAACCTATATTCAGTTGACTACATCACTGAGACAAGATATTTAACATTCAAACTGATTCATTATATTGTTTTTTATAAATATATTCTCATTCTGAATTTGATGCCTGCAACACATTCCAAAAAGTTGTGACAAGAGCATGTCTACCACTGTGAGACATCACCTTTTCTGCCATCCAGATGTCGTCAAAATCTTTATGTACCATTCAGCATTAATGGGGCCTTCACAGATTTGACAGTCATCTTGTCTTTGTCCTGTATTCAATTGAATATAAATCGAAAATGATTTGCAAATCTTTCTGTTTTTATTTACGTTTTCCTTTTTTTGGAATTGGGGTTGTACTTCAAAGTTGGGAAAACAATGACAAAAGCTTCTAAACAATATTTGGTATCAAGTAAGTTTATTAATTCAGTGCACAAAAAGGCAAGACTAATAACACTACCATCGTTACAGAGGTAAAACACAAGAGGTGCCCATTTTGGAAGAAACAAAAGCCCATGAGTTTCAATGGGTAGACACAAAAGGAGCACACTACGGAACACATTAAAATCAATACAAATACATTCAGCGAGATCACTTTAAAACGGGAGTGGCAGTGGGTTTCATTTGCTTGTCAAGAATTATCAGCACAAAGTGTTCACAAACTCCTCATGTTGCTTTATAAGCAGGGATATACTGTATTTTCAAGCTGATGAGTAGCAGGAGAAAGTATTTTCATTTGTAAGCATACTGAATGATTAAGTGCTCAACTTGTTGCTACATTTAAAATCACAAAGCTCAGGCTCGTTGTACACTACACTCCCTTGAAAAGACACTCACTCCTTACACTAACCTTAAAAAAAGACATATCGCATATGACACTGGCTCAAAAACCTTCTTAATCAACCATTCATTTGAACACACGGATTCACCTCTCAGACCTTTGCTTAAAGTGTTAAATGGGATAAAAAACAGCACAAAATAATTTAAATCACAGCCACGTAATACATGAAATGTTCCTTTACTATATACATACAAAAGAACACATGAATGTAGCTACAGAATCAAGCCTTATACATAGAAAACGAACTCATCAGTGAAAAAATTTACAGTAGTACCATGACGGAAGACTAAATATGGCAAAATTGTGGCTGCAAAGTTCCATTTTAAATTTTAAATTTATGGTAAATATTGCTAGAAGAACCACTTTCTGGTAAGTGTTTTGCCAAACTTGATCATGGATGATATCAATGATATCAGCATTCAGTCTTGTACTGTTGCAATTGTTGTAATATTTACACACTCAAAATTCGATAGGTTTCTGGGACTTTTATGTGCCAGTGTAACAAGTGGGCTCATGTTAAAGTGTGGTGTGCTTGACTGAAGACAGAAGCTGCCATGTCAGTTGGTAGTGGACAGATATGAAACACAGGCATACGTGTGACATTACTTGACATTTTACCAAAGTAAAATTCTTCTGTTTAGATTTTTCTTGAAAATTAGTGAAAGAGCATGTTCGTGCCAACTTTGTTTAGTCCAATTTACCAAACCCAGGAGCATTTACCCCCTTGGTGCGGTTTGTGTGGGTTGTTGTGAACACCAGACTCTAACTTTTTGGTCTGGACCAAACAACGGCATCCTGGTCCGCCTCAAAGGGGTGGTCTCTGGCGGCTAATCGAGTAAACACCATGCGAACCAATCATTGGAAGCGTATCACTGTATGTGTCATTTTATTGTCTAAAAAAGGTTTTCTCTTCTGTTTTTGTGACTGGTGAACTAGTCGCACGTTTGCTGCCAAACCTAATGTGTGTCCCTGATAGAAACAAAACTTTTTATTATTGACCACATTAATGTGCACTCAGTTCATTTAAGCTCAGTGTGAAGAAGTTGTGTCAATCACGTTTCTGTTTGAGTCGGTACGGCCAAAAGTGCAAGTGGAAAAATCCCACAACTTTCAATTGAAAAATCTGTTAAAAACATCTTCTTAAATGTTCTCATTTTAAAAAAAAGTCCAAAGTATTAAGAGGTTTGGGAATACAGGTTGTGCAAGCAAAACTCCAAGGCACGGAATTCATATTGTAATGAAAATAACTGCAAAAGATAATACTGCGTGTTATTAAAAAAAAGAAGAAAATAATAACAATGCATAACTTTGGGGGCTTGGCAGAAAGTTTTGGCTTCCTTAACACTGAAAATTAATATTAATTAATATATCATTTTGTTACCTCAGAACACCCTTCCAACCAATCAGCACCTACTTCTTTCTCACGCTGCTTACAGCAGTGGTTTGGACTGTAAATTGCTTCAGACAGGCGATCTGAATTGTCCCACAATCAACAGTCACACTCATGGATCTCATAAAACAAAACTCCAACATGTTTTAGCCCCAAGTCTTGTGTTTTACCCATGGATGTGTTTTAAAATTGGATTTACTCATAATCATAGTGTAGACGTCCTGGTGCGTTATTGTTGTAATCGTACCTTACAGCAGTTTCAGTTGGCAGCACAACACTGAGTCTCCTTTTAAGACTAGACAATGAAATGAATCATTCAGCCACCAAGTAATCTAACAACTATGATGATGTAATGTTAGCTCTACAGTAAAACACAACATATTTTCATACACACGAGCAAACATTCATTTTCATGCATTCTAAAGTAATCAAAGGCTTTAAAACCTTGAATATCAGGTGTGATAACTTCAAAATGGCAGCTTAGCTTTACAATGTACATCCGCGTTTTACTCCGATATAAAGGAGTATTTCATGTCATGAGTTAAAAACAGCTGATTCCAATAATGACATAACTGAGTCTTTTCATGAACCCCAGAGTCTCTTTTTAAGTAAAATGAGGCAGTATGATTAAAACAAGATGTCAGCACTGCAAACCGGGAAAGCTTCTATGTCTTATTTAATTTACAGCAGGCATTTATGGTGAGGATAAGTGCACTACACATAGACCTGTATCTGTGTCCATCCTGCAAACTCACCAGATTTTACTAAATATAGATCAATACCGTGTCATTTGTAATCATATTTACTGATTACAGGCAGTAAGAAGGCACCCTCTATAATGCCAGTACTGGGGACTATGGGATATCGTGTTCACACGGACATTTTGCTGTGAAGAATCTCGCTGGTGATCTTCAGATTCAGGAAAATGAGAGAACATGGTGCACAAACTTGTCTAACAGCAGCTACATAATGCTTCAACATGACATAGATAATGCATTATTTCTTGAGCTAGCTTATGCATTCTTTGGCAAAGTTGTACAATCACATAACTCAACAACAACAATGCCTGTGTGAGCACAAGTGGTAAAAACTCATTTGGATTATTTAGCACTGATGTGACACCATGTGATGGAAATAGCTCAATGTGGGTTAAATGATGAATGGGACAATTACATTCTCCTCTTGCACAATTCAGTGACACACATCCACTTTACGGACCATCCATCATTTAGCTTCCAGTGTCAAATCTGCGGTATACGTCCATGGTTCTCTGAGTGCTTTTTCATTCACAAGTTAGTTAAAAAACATAATGTTTTACCGTTTGCTTTCTATATATTGTGTATTTGTGTTTAGTTAGTATTTTTGATCATTTTTATAATCACATAGGTGTTTTTAAATAGCGAGTTTATCTAGTTACCTAGCCTAGCTGGCTTTTTCCACAGAAGTCCCGCAATATTGAAGCAAAGAGGGCTCGCCTGAAAGCCGGCTTTGTGTTTTTACACAGATGTATATACTTTACAGCACCAGCATGAAACCACCCCAGTGTGTCCTTAGAACGAGCTGGCATTCCTGGATCAAAAGAAGGGTGACATAACAAAGGGGCACACCAGGAACCATGTGATTCTGTTCATTCATTTCTGTGTTCCTGGATACATGGTCACTTATTCTGGTACAGATAAGGTAAAAAGATCACACTGTGTGATGATCTGTGGGGAGAAGCAGCGAAAAATGTATGCTCGCTTTGACAATATGGTCTACGTCGGTCTCTTTCATTGTGGGCACCTCTCCCAAGAGTGGAAAGCAACCTAATGTTAGCTTGTACTAACAGTTATCTATATCTATAAATGATGAAAAATACTAACTAAACACTAATATACACAATATACAAAGCGAACGGTAAATATTATCACTATGTACAAATTGAACAGTAAAAAGCGAAGTATTTTAATAACTTGGGGATGAAAAAGCACTTGGGTAACTACAGTATATTCCTGCAAAGTTGAAACCATGGCGGGCGGTCATACTACATTGTGCAAGTGGAGAATTAAGCACTCATGAAAAAATGCTTGTCTTGATGTTTGCAATGAGCCATGCTCTAACTTCGCTTTGTCAGAGGTCTCCCCTCACGGACATGCTTGGCACTCCTCTTTTCCGTCTTCCCCTTCTCCCTCACCTTCCTCAGACGACGTGGAGGTGGCGTACCTCTTGACTCGCTATCCTCCTGAGCGCTGGATGTATCCATTCCATCGCGCTCTTCAGGAATGTTGGGAATAGCCCCGCTGCTCCCGTCTAAAATGTTCCTCAGGGAAGGGTCCTCTGGTGTACAGGTGGCCGTAGTGCCACTCTCACTACTGCTCAGGTCCTGCTCTTCACCGTAACGCCCGCCTCTGCTGTGGTGCGGCAGGGAAGAGGCCCTGATCGAAGGCCTGTCGCGCTCTGTCTCGCGGATATTCTGCAGAGGCTCGTTCATGTCCACCCCTGAGTCCAGGCTGGTGTCGTTGCTGCTCGGCGGGCGGTGGCGGCTCTGGAGCTCTATAATGGAGTGACGAACCTGGGCGGCTGGCTTCCCGTCCAAGGAGACAAACCAGGCCCGGGGGTGAGACGACAAGGGCTTGCCCCTGGTCAGCTCCAGCAAGGTGCGCTCTGAAATCCCCTGCAGTTCACTGGGTACGCCATGCCCACTGTTGAAGGCCTCCATACCAGCTGCCTCATTAAGAGTCCCAGGCACAGAGACGGAGGATTCGAGGAGGTTACTGTAGCGTCCCCACACACTGGCATTAGGGCCTTGGCCTTGGGGAGGAGTCTCCAAAGGCTGGGGCTCATCTTGGCTGCTCTGCTGTGGGCTGCCTCCACCTTGAGAGTGGTGGTGAGGGACTTTGGGTAGTGTCTGGGTGTAGCTGTCTTTACTTGCAGGCTCTGAGTGAGCATCATACTCGACTCCATTGCGGGGGAAAGTAGCAGACTTGCAGCCTGACAGTTGCTGCTCCTGAGCATTAAAAAGCTCTGGTGCCTGAATGATAGCCACTGGCTGGTTGTAGATATGAACCAGCTTATCTGGAAAGAAGTTGTCAGAGTTCATGTTGGCCCGGTTCTGCTCTGACTTGTCCCGAAGCCGAGCCACCTCTTCACTGTTGATGTAGTGAGATGGCGGCTGTGGACCTTTGATCCGATCCGGAGGGATGTTCTCATAAAAAGGAGCAGCCGGGCGACTCCCTGGATCCTCCACATAGATGTTGTAGTTGGCCTTGTGCCTCGGTGTGGAGGGTTCACACTGGACACTGCAGGAAGCAAGGCTGTTGTCGCCAGAGCGGAACAACAGGCCCTCTTCCATGTGGGTAGAGGTGGTTTGGTCTTTCTTCACCACCGTCAGTTTGGAAAAGCGTGCTCTCCTCCTCCTGGGCTCTCGATGAGAACTTCTGTGTATGGAAGAAACAGAATTTAATCACACAATTACTGACCACACCCTTCTTTAGTAGGGATTGTTGAAAGTATTTTTTTTGGCATATTACTATTGCCTTTAACCTTACCTAATTGCCTTTAGTTTGTTTAAAGCAGCAGAGACCCTAGTGATATGAATGTAAATACGCTAACAGCTGTTACCTTTTCTTCTGCTGTGCTTTAGTCATTTTACTGTCAGAGTTCACCTCCCGACATGCAAATGTTCCACCAAAACAACTTCCCGCTGACACTATTTTGCAGCAGCACTGGCCCTTCTTCCTGTGCTTAGTGCCACCCAAGCTGTTTGTGATTGGTTTAAAGAAATGCAAACAAGGCAGGGCATTTTTAGACAGAGAATAATCATGTGTGGAGCCTCCCTCCAGCACTGAGCGCCGTGGAGAGAGGTCTGGCTATGCGAGACTATAACTACATTGACATATAATTTCCAGTAAGTAATTGCCTTGACTTTGAGACTATTTTTTATAGTGAACTGATAGAGTGCTTCAAGTTAACATTATGACCTTTGACTACAGGTGCTCCAGGGATATTTTGTTCACAAGAATGGCACAAACACGAGGTGACCTTGACATTTGACCTCTGGTCACCAAAATCAAATCAATTCATTCAAGCGTTTGTGCCAAGTTTGAAGAACTTCCCCCAAAGGCCTTCTTGAGATCGCGTTCACAAGAATGGCACGGGTAGACAACCTGAAGATATAATGGCCCTGTTGCTGCCGCGGAGGCATAAAACGAAAAACAGGAATGTGAAATAAGCAAAACTGTTCCAACTTTGGTTCAAAATGAGCACTGACATAGAACCTCATTGCACATAATAAGAAGGTGACTGAGAACATGGAGGGAACGACTATATTCCCTTTGGTACTCAATCAGAACTTTCAAGGCCAACTGTTTTTTTTTTTATATACAATACATAGAAAAGTAATTCTGATTGGGAAAACAAATAATTCAACCTGACCGATATCTGAGGAGATTTCTCACCCGCAGTGACACAGCAGCAAGGAAAGAAGTCCAATCACAATAGCCAGCGTTCCTCCCAGTATTCCCATCAACAGGTAGGTGTGGTATGATATGAAATCCAATGAGCTTTCATGTCCAGCGTAATCTAAATTGTCAGACGTATAGATAGACAGAAAACATTTATGAATAGAAATGTCAGCAGGCTGCTCCACGTGTTGGTACTTACATGAGTTAATAAAGGCAGATTAGTTATGTACCGTTTGATGAGGGAAGGGGGGCAGCGATCCAGTGGCCCAGATGTGAAGCGGTGTAGGTCCAAACCAGCTCAACACCAACTGTTTTCACTATTCCCAGACCCTGATTCTCCCAGGCACCTTCAAACAGCATAAAAAATTGTTTTATCTACTCTTACTGTACAGTACAGCATTAGCTTATATATAGCCAAGCTTAAAATATGTCGAACTCCTGAGTTAGAGACTATTTTAATTGCATGTCTAAGTTTTAATGAGTAGATTTCAGTCAGTTTGGAGATGTCATTTGAGAGAGAAACTGTACTTCTGTTGAATATTCCAGTCACTTTGTTCACATTTAATTAGTCTGTCACTGTTTTCAGCAAGGACCAAATGTTATGTTGGTCTTCCAAATGCTAGATCTCTCTAATGACGTATTAATCTTATTTTGAAAGTGTTTTTGTAAGTATGTGTTGGCTCTTATTCTGTTACGTAATTTTTACTCTTACCTGTCTTTAGGTTAAAGGCCCAGGCTGGCACAGTGTCAGCGGCTCTGAGGCGCGTGCTGTGTCCCAGGGGCAGGCTGATTTGAATGGGCCCTCGAACCTGGAGCTCCTCACCACCAGAGTAAAGCAGGACGTTGACAGCTGCTACTGCCTTCAGCTCAATGCTTCTGAACGCTGCAGACACGAGAAGTGGTGAAAAGTCTTTTAAAATTTTAGTAAACATTGGCTAAGAGACATTTTTTTTAAAGGAACTGTGATAAAATAATGAAATCCTGACCCTTGTGTCCAACAAATTGAATAACTGTAAAAAATATCAATCCAGTGGCACAGTTTTTCCTTCCCATCTAAAGAGTATTTGAGAAATATCTTCCCAGACAACAATCAATCATTACAGACACTAGCCAAAGAATAAACACTGCTGTACTGTATTAACGCTCACCTGATTTGCTGCTGATGATGCCTGGAGTGCAGTTGGCGCAGTCTTTAGCTAGGTGGTGCTGTGGTACAGTCAGGTACGCTGTCAGTGAGGAGATGTTGCTCTTATCAGACATCGTGAGCAGGTTCTTGGGGAACTTAACCATTGGCTGGGATGAGCTGTCTGCAAAAACAAAATGGGATATGATTCTTCTAAATCTGGACACATAATGCATTGATTTGCATGATTTGCTCCGACCTCCAAAAAGAATTTAAACTTACCAAGTAACTTTCCGGTGATGAGCACCGAGTCTTCAAACAGCCAGATGTTCCCCTGACTGTGAGGGAGCAGCAGCAGTGTCACAGCAGAGAAAACTGCAGGGAGACAAAAAATTATTTCTTTTATAAAATCAAAGACACAAAAGTGACAATTATAGGCAGAAATGTGAATAATTCAAACAATCAAACGATAAAAAAATATTTCTGGCATTTATTTTAAAATATTATGTGTGATTTTACAAGAGATAAGTGAGGAGAGAGGTCAAGCTTTTTTGTTTTCTTCTTTGATTTTTGGACATAGAGGCTGTTTATGGTGACTCGCAGTCCTGTAATACCACCAGTAGATGGCAGCGGTGCATGAAAACCTCTTTTTAGGGTTCAGCTGTCTCGCTCAGCAGCACAAAAGGGAGGCGCCTCTGATGATGCAGAGCAAAGCAGGTCTCGACAGATGACACTCTTTTATCATCCCTCTGATTTTTATCCCTCCCAACACCTGCCCCGTCTTTGCTTTAAACCATCACCTCCCTGCCTCACAGAGGAAGTGGGAACACAGACAATAGAGGAGGACCCAGGCCCCCTTTCCTTTTTTTTCCCCCACCAACATGAAATCTGTATGGCTAAACAGTCCCCACCCCCCTCTGCATTTGATTCGGTGCAGGACAAAGACAGTTTGCTGAGGCAGGGATATGTTTCTCCCGAGCGCTCCACTTCTACATGCTGCTGTAGAGACAATCAATAAAACGACTACAGGACACGGCGTTCAGTTACACTTCACTGTACACTGGGAACATGAATTGCTTCATCATGAACAAACCTCTGTGACAAGTTGTATGTTGTCGCAGACACTTCATTAATCTGTAATGACCATGAATAATGCAGCTGTGAGAATACCTTGGCTTGCGTTGCTGAAAATAAGTGCTTACAAATGATTAATAAAGCGCAAGCCTGCTTGATTTTCACTCAGTTCTAGCCTCACACAGCATATTTTTCATTTAGTTTTTGTTAAGACAGCCAAAATAGTGTGTGTCTATGAAGGGCAATGCATGTTTTTCTAAGTGAGAGTATCAGCTAAATGCCTTGATTTTGTTTGCTCTTTATGCTCAGATCGATTCCTTTAGCATCCTCTCTTCAAGGGGAGGTCAGGGTCAGCTGTGACCCTGGAGCTGGTCAGGTTAACATCGAGCCCAGTGGATGTAAACAATTGCCAGTCACCCTACACAGATTGGCATCCTGATGTCTGTGAATATGATGAATGCTTGCTAGCACCTAAATGTCAGAGAAAAGAGCCAGTGCCCGGTTGCATAAAACCCCTTAGCCTAAGGTTTCCCTTAAATTTTTGGTGTCCCTGCAGCCTGCGGGCAACCTTCCTGAGCTTCAGTCTGGGGCAGGAGGGGACGCAGTGAACAACTATTTTTGATGTGGATTGCATTAAGCATTTTTGAATACCAGGGTGTTGCATATTTGACCTTGAGTTTAAAAAGTTTTTGTGGGGTGTTACTCACTTGGTCTCTTGGTGGTGCTCCAGGGAAGGGGGCTGGGGATGTAGCCCTCCATGCTTCCCAACAGAGTCAGACTGAGGCTTGGACTGTACGTCACCCAGAGCAGGACCTCACCTCTCTCCCCTGTCTGGGCAGAGCTCCTCAGGGTGTGGTTTATGTAAACGTCCACTGAAGCACCCAGCAGCGGCTGACGGGTCACCATGTCCCTCACCAGGACTTTCAGGGAAAACTGGGACTCTGGAACGAAAAGTTACTTGATTTAGACGTTCAAAATGTCCTGAACTGAACTGAACAGAATAGGGCCAAGAACTGAGCCCTGTGGAACCCCACATGACATGAGGGAAGTGTACAGAATTGCACAGCTTGACAGTTACAGTTCACAGGAGGGGCTTAGTGAAGAGCCAGTTGTAGTTATGACCTTCTGTTATCACTAAAATTAATTAAAAATGTAATGAAGCAAGAGTGGAGCTAGTAACTGTCCAAGAAATCAAAGTATTTCTTTGTGGTAACTCGTGTCTCTGCATGTGTTCGATCTGTATGCAGACCAGCCTTCACCACTTCCTCTCAGCAGTACTCAGTAACCTTTCTTTCACCATGAAAAAGTGATGAGGCAGGCACAGCTGAATCAGTGGGAGAATGAAAAATACATCAAAACCAAGAGACAGAGAAGAAAAGCTACACTGCATGGCCATGTTAGACCCCCCCCCACCAACTCTGTCACTTGGTCTGCATTTTGCACGTTTTGCATCTCCAGTTTTTAGCCTTTTTGTCTCGACCAGAATGCATTTCTGTATCTAATAAGGGTTTTGAGGCATTACATGGACTAAAAGTGGGTGTATTTCATGTTATAACTGCTCATATACAGTATGTTGGTGTTCCTAGAAATGTGCGTTTGGTGTTTTACAGCATGTAATCCCACCAGCAACGCCCACGCCAAATGTAAACAGAGGCCATCAATGAGCACAGGCTCACCTTCTGGATCAGCAGAGTCGTGCAGGATTACCATGCCCCCCATTAATTCATCACCTGCTCAGGCCAAGAAGATAAAATCACTAATCCCTCAAACCTCCACATTATACATTTTAATCCTATTAGTATGTTGGCCACACTGCCTGTGAATTATATCCAATAGTATATAAATGGAAATAGCCCATCGTTCAGACAGATAGCTGTGCGTTTAGGATACAATAGTTGAGGGCTCAAGGAGAGCATCCCAGAGGAAAGTAAAAGTTCAAAATTAGATCATGTCTTTCTCTAGTCTGTGTCTCCAAGACATAAGTGAGCTCAGTTTAAGACCAATAAGACATCATTTTCTCATGCTTCTTTAAATTCAGCTCCTGAAAAACTGCCTTTGTCTCGTCTCAGCCCCAAAACTAATTTGAGCCCAAGTAAAGATCTTAAAATTTTTAAGTTTATCTTAAACAATCAGCTCTTGAGATAAAAGTGAGATCTTAAAAAAAAAAAACTTAGTTGTCTTAAATGAGATCTTAAATTTGTCATTAAAGCAATGTTTCATGCAAAAGAAGCAGTGAATGGTGTTTTCAGCCTCTCAAATATGGAGATTTCCCACTTTTCTCCATTTATCATTTAATCTAACTGAATATTGTTGGGTTTTAGACTGACAAAACAAGACATTTAAAGACATCACATTGGGCTATAAACTGGACATTTGTCACTACTTAACATTTTACAGACATAGCAGCCCTAAATTAAACATAACAATTGACCTTGTTGTTATTTGATAAACACTAGTAAAACCGTCCAGGGTCAAGTAATTATATGTTATTAAAAATATATTCTATTATACATTTAAAATATATAGATAGATTTCTTTGAGGGATCATTGCAAAAATGTGTTTATGAATATTTACTGTGTAACATATTTTATATCCTGTATAAAGATAATCATCCAGAAAAAGTTACATTAAAACAATCATGTTGAAAGGGTTCGACTGAATGCAATTTACAATTTTGTGGCAGGGCAGCAGCTAATGATTGTTGTCATCATTGATTAATCTGTTGATTATTTTCTCGATGAATCTATCAGTTGTTTGGTCTATAAAATGTAAGAAAATGATGAAAAGTTTTGATCAGTGTTTCCCAAAACGTCTTGTTTTGCCCCAAACTCAAAGATACTCAGTTTACTGTCAGAGAGAGAAATGAACCCAGAAAATATTCACATTTAAGAGGCTGGAATCAGAGAATTTAGACTTTTTTTTCGTTAAAAATAATAACTAGAATTAATTAATCAATTATCAAAATGGTTGGTGATTTATTTAATAATTTATTAATAATCGATTAATTGCTGGAGCTCCAGTATTTATATTCATACTTAAGAGCATTTGCACACAAAAATCTGAGAAAACTGCAACAAATCTGATTATGTGTATATAATGAACAACGAGAAATCGATACAGTGTAATATAAATTGGTATCATAAGACATTTTCATAACAATAGCGTTATTCAGCCTAATTAGCTTCAGTTCAACAAAACCAAACATGTGATGCACAGCAGTGTTCCCTGATTCAGCTGTGAGTCACACAGGTCCGTCTGTTGCAGCTCATTTCCATTTTCTGTAACAATGCCTGACTCCAGCACGGCTCGTCTCTGTTTATGTTTACCTGCCGTCAGAGCGGAGGGGCCCGCATATCGGCCCGGGCCGGTCGGTTCGGCGGCGGACCAGTCCCCGACCGCGACGGTGAGGCCATTGTCCCCGGTCGAGGAGGAGGGCAGGCCGCCGCCCTCCTCCGCTGCTCTCACCGCCCCATCCAGGCAGGAAATCAAAAGCAACGACGGCAGAAAGAGCAGCAGCGGCGGCGGCAGGTAGCGTTCAGCAGCGGGCATGGCGAGAGGGGAAGCAGGCTCAAAGACATACCGAACCGCGGCACACGAGCTCGGGAGGAGGAGAACCAGGTCCAGCACTGTTTGTCCTTATCACGAAGGCCTCATCCTTCTCATGGTTTCTTGTGATGCTGGTGCGCACATACGGGGGAAAAACCCCTTGGAGAAAGGATGAGCTGGTGCTGAGGCTGGGCGTGTGTGGCCCAAGATCTTTTCTGTTGGCAGGATGTCTCACTCAGTGAGAAAAGACAGAGCTCAACGGTGGAGTGAAGTTCAGGAAGTGAAAATCCCAATTATAATTTGAGTAGAGGTAGTGAGTTGGACCAACAAGAATTAAATTTAATGTAAGATTAGAACTCATCAGAGTTTAGTAGAACTAGGTTTAAAATGAGTTAATCCAGATTTAAAATTAAACACAGCTCTGTTGCACAATTTAATCTCTCGTTTAAGTTTATTTTATTATGTAAACTGAAATTAAACAGTTAATATGGAGATGCCTGCGTATCCAAATTAAAATAAATACATTCGAGTGCTGTTGGGACCTAGTTAGTTAAAAAAAAAAAAAAAAAAAAAAAAAGGGGGGGGGGGCTGCTTTGTACAGAACATAATTAAATGTAATGTAAAGCTAAACTGACATTTAAAGAGAGGTTTAAACTTAATCTTTCTTAATTTTAAGCTAGTTTAAAAGTTTTGTGCAACATAATTTTAAATTAAACTGTGATTTAATCAGGTTTAAACTGTAATCCTCATTATTTGTCTAACTGTTATGTTATTGATCCTAAAGAAGCCACCAGTCCTTCTGATATCAGCCTGGTTTTAAAGCTTCTTCTCGGATGATAAAAGGACCAGGAGTTGCTGATAAAAACACTTAAAGCGAGATAAAGTTCCAACGGACAGCGATGTTGGTGTTAGTGACGTATATTGTGCAAGACAAGACATATAGTTGACTGAGTGGTTTCAAATAAAACCAAACTAAACTATGACAAACCTGCCAGAGATTGCAACATTTTGTCTTGTTTAAATGATATTTTACATTGACTAACATCAGATGTGTAACTGAAGGCACAATTCAATTGGGAACAAAGAATTATGTCTCTCACCATTGACTGCCATTCATATTTTTTTCCAGAGTATGGTCCCATGGGGCGCATGATCATAAGGGGCTCTCTTTTTGTATTGTGACTTCCGACCAAAACTGTGACGACTGTTGCTGTACCAAGAAAAAGCCACAGAGTGAGAGGTCTCTCCATTGTAATCATCTTTGATAAGAGTGAAGACACTGTTACATCATTGGGGTCTGCATGGCCCTCTGTCATAAACTGAGATCCCTGGTTGCCTATTTTTATCTCAGCTGCGTTGTCAACGATGTGGAAATGTACCAATGAAGTCACATAAACAAAACTCTTAGAATTTAGACCAGACAATATGAAAAAGTAGGTGAAATAAAATAATCAAATATTTGTTGTTTTGTGATTATTTGTCAAGAATGGTACAGATTACGAAGCAGACATGAGTTTAAGTGATTTGTTTATTAATTGTTTTCTTTCTATTTTTCTTCTTTATATTGGTGTTTGGGTGTGTTTGTTCTGCATGTAGGAACAGAGTTTTATTTACATTGTTCAGACCATATATGTAACCATCTTGAGGACAGTAAACTGTATTTAGTCTGAAATGTCCTCAGAAACATCTTCATAGATGTCTAGTGTGCTGTAGTCTGACAAGTCCACATTTCAGATTGTTTTCAAAAACCATGGACATCAGGTTCAGGTACTAGACTGTCCTTCCTGCAGACCTGTCTCTTATTGAAAATGTGTGGTGCATTATGAAGCAAAAAAATCAACAATGGAGACCCTGGACTGTTGAGCACCTGAAGTCACTGCAAAATTTCCCTCTACCTGAGGCTGGGACAAGTGTTTCTTCATCGAAGACAAAGGAAAACATTTGTTTGTATTTAATCACTTTTATCATTTGTAGTTATTTTCCCCCCACACTCCCCTTTGTAGAAACCGACCACATCTATCTGCAATGACCACTCTGTACCACAAGAGGGAGTCAGTGCTCTTCCTGAATCCACTGCACATGAGATAAATTTTAATGAAGTGCATCTTACTGTCATGTGAACCATACTGTCACTCACTCAGACAGATTGAAAATACATGTATTGTTTTATTCACATTTATTTATCATCAAAGAAGTTATGTTCTGTCAACATGTAGTGCAGTTTATTTGCCCTTTTATTTGAGATTACAATACTTTTTTGTCCATCTGAGAACACGTGAAGGTTTGAATGTTGCTGTGCCTTGTCTACATATATAAAGCTGAAATAAATATAATAAGTCTGTCTTTTTATTTTTGTTTTAAAATGTTGTAGCTGCACAATACACAAAAATAATCCTATTTAATGAAAACAAAGTAATAAAAGTACAAAGAGATAAAAAACTAAACAAAAAAACAACTGGAATATTTTGTGAAAACAAATGATACAAGTAAATCATAGTGACTTATTTCATATAGTTCATAGAGTATCCAGTGATTCCAACATGGATCCAACCCTTATTCAGAGTTTTTTGTTTATTTGCTCTTCGACTCACTTTATTTTCAATGTAGAGTAAATAACTGCTTACCAGAAATAAAGGCATAAATGTATTGACTGTACATGTCATTTGTATTTTCTGTACCTACAATAAGAAATGGTTCCTTGTTCTACATGTGATACCTGTGTACCTAAAGTAGAAAGAACTGTAGAAATTGAGTTGTTTTTGCTTTGTTTATTCTGAACCACTTAGTACAGTCCAAGTTCTCCTCCTTTTCTATAAACCTAGTTGGAATCCTCCACTTCCGGTTTGACAGTCGGCCTAACAACAGGTGGAGCACATGGCGTTAGGTCAGGTCAGTGTATCGTTTGTTCATTGGATTTTCCTTCAGAAACGGGGTTTAAAAAACAAAAAACTGAGATTATTTGATTCTCGTTTTAAAATACAAACGTTGAAATGTAAATGCAAGGAGTTTTCTTTGTCATGGTCAAAAAGGGATGAGCTAATTTTTCTATTAATGCTAATTTTCTATGGATGAGAGCTAGCCATCCGGGTACTTTGCTCCAGCGTCATGCCCCGCCCCCTCTCAGGTGAAAACATCTCTGATTCAGTTGGAGGTCACTAGAAATCCCGTGGTCTTTGACAGTTTAAACACATAAAAATAAGAAAACTAGAATCTTTAGCTCATGTATTTCAGACATCTGTTATTTTTTATTCACTTTATTTTGCTGCTTTGGTTCTGTTGAACCAAACTCCATTCTAAAAGCAGGTGTTTTATGGTAAAATCATGTTTTTTTCACAGTAAAAACTTTATTTACAGCATCACAAAAACACTTTATTGATTGACTCTGATCGACAGACGTAATCGGCACACATTTCATTAACTCAGCAACATCATTAACTAAACTGTGATGAAGTGTTTGACACAACCACAAACTGACAGGCCGATTTTACAGTGCTTGTTTTCTTCCAATGGGGGCGTGGTCGTGACACGTGAAGTATGGCTGCTCTCATTCATTTCGTACAGACTAACAAACAATAAAATCACTAGAAAACAAAACGGAAACGTCGGACCAAGGTGCAGAAATGAGAAAACGAAAATGTTTTGCGTTTTATGACCGAAACAAAAAACAAACAAACAAACAAACAAACAAAAAAGAATTCAATTTGATTTCTCAAACATTTTTTTACGCATTATTATTATTATTATTATTATTATTATTATTATTATTATTGTTTCTTATGCCAAATAGAAAATCAAAACCATTTCTTAAATTTAGCTCATCACTTTTTGACCATGAAAAAGAAAACTGCCTTGTATTTGGTTCATGTATGAGGTATAATTCATCTTCATTTGTTCATGTTGTGTGATGAAAAATGTCACTTTGGTTCAGTCATTCTTCAACCAGAAAGCAGAAAAACAGCTGCAATGCTTTTTTTTTTTGTTTCTTCTTTCTGTCTTAACAAATATAAATGAACATTGTATCTGTTTTTCTTTCTTAAACAGAAAAGCAGCAACAGTCCAGCTTGTTCCATTATCAGTCTCTCAATGAATATTGAAGAAACTAAGCAGGAAACAGATGCAGTTGGCCTTCAAAGTAAAAGTTGAGCGTTTTGAACGGTTTTGAAGCGTGTTGGTTGCAACGGTTAATTTAAGGAGAGCTAAACTAAATAAATAAACATACAAAGTTTCAGAAAGTTTCAGTCAATTTAGAAGCTTCTTCTGTTTAAAACCTGTTCCAGGACTCATGTGTTCTACATCTTAAACATATTTTACTTGCATTATTCTCCCTTCTCGCTTTTTTGAGGATATTATTTAGCCACAGTCATGTTATTGTAGACTGGTATGTTCATACCTTTTGTTACTTCCAGTACTCAGTTGTGAGTCACCTCAGTCTGTAACGGACTGTGCATTAAAATGTACATGTTATGTTTCATTTAGATAATTGTGTTCATAAACGTCCTTTTCACTTATTTCAGTAAGTTATCAATCAATTTTCAACATCCTCTAAAATTTCTAAATTGACTGAAACTTTCAAAGATACTCAATTCACAGTCAGAGAGGAGTAAAGAAACCAGAAAATATGCACATTAGAAAGCTGAAATCAGGGAATTTGTACTTTTATTTTATTTATTTATTTTTACAAAATGACTCAAACCAATTAATCAATTATAAAAATAGTTGGAAATTAATTTAATAATGGACTAATTGTTGCAGCTCTAATCAGCTGTAGGAAAGTGGTTTGTTATTTAGAATATTTAGTTTAGTTTAGTTCTCCTTAAATCAGTGAAAACATTTCAGAACCGTTCAAAACACTCCGCTTTTATTTTGAAGGTCAGCTGTGTACAAGTTTGATGGAACAAGTTGATCACAGTCGCTCCTCTGTGTAAGAAAGACAAACATTGATACAGTGTTCATTTGTGTTTCTTAAGATGAAAAGATAAAACATTGCAGTTAATTTTCTGTTTACAGTTTCTGACATTTTGTCATTATACAATGTGAACAACTGGAGATGAATTATACCTCATACATGGATCATATTTACATTTCAATGTTTGTATTTAAAATGAAAATCAATAATCATTAGTTTTTTGTTTTTTTAATGCCTGTTTCTGAAAGGAAAAATCCAATGAGCAAACGATACACTGACCTGACCTGTCGCCATGTGCTCCACCTGTTGTTAGGCGGACGACCATCCCCACCTGACTTAGGAGGCCCCCATGCACCACTCTTTTCATGTGGCGGCGCGATTTAAAAAAATTTTTTTTTTTTTCTCCAAATAAAATTTCAGTATAACCCCCTGTTTGTGTCTCCCCAGAAACGCAGGGGGGGACATGGCCCCCCTCCTGCACACCCTCCACTCCCTCCGATCCAGGCCCCCAGCCACGGGTGGGATTCGATCTCAGACATTTGACTGTCCATTGACTCCTGTAGTCGTGAACGATCACACCACGCCACCAGAAACCCTTCACACTTACACACCTTCTCTCCGCGCATTTATCTTTTCACTTTGGCTGCTGGACTTGAAAATTTACTGAGGTTCATAAGGATTGAACTCACAACCTCCAACTCCCAAACCATCCTCCTACTGTGTGAGCCATTAGATCACACAGTCAATCTCTCGTTCAAAGAGGTTTTCACTGTTTTCTTTGGAATCCAGCCTTCAAAAGTCACCGAGTCTGGTGAGAATCAAACTCACGACCTCCAACTCTCAAACCATCCTCTTACCACCTGAGCTACAGGAGCAGACAGATCAGCTTCTGTTCTAATTGGTTTTCCACTTTTCTCTTTGGACTGTGGCCTTTAAAAGTCACTGAAGGTGACAAGAATTGAACTCACAACCTTCGACTTACAAGCCTTTTTCTTACAGCGTGAGCTATCAGATCAGACAGACACTTGTCCCCGTCAGTGACTTTTGAAGGCTGGATTGTTCCACAGAAAAAAATGTGAAAACCTCTGAGAGGCAGAGACAACCTGTCTGATCTGATAGCTCACGCTAATAATAATAATAATAATAATA
>JAJHUR010132140.1:55743-66316 GCA_027495735.1 Lutjanus campechanus | reverse complement strand
AAAAAAAAAAAAAACACGGAATAAAACGGATTAAACACGTACGGCGGAGGTCGCCGTCTTTCTGCTGGACAGGTGAGCAACATTAGCTTTGCGGTGCTTCACATAACAGTAACGTAACAGCCGTCAGGCTTTCATCATATCGTCTAATCTGCCAAAATGTACTGTTGTTATGATGTTATCTATTTATAATAGCAGTCAAGTTGTGGGTACAGTTGTCTGACGGGTCATCTAACCTTAGCTTTGCAGTTTAGCAGTGTGCTAACTCACAACTTGGCTATTTCAGCTGCTTTACAGCTGCTACGGTCGTTTCCATGACAATGCGCGTCCATGAACGTCGGGGTGGAGTATGAAGGGAGGGGTGGGTCTGTATTCGTTTACCTTTCAAATATCAACAACCTCTCTACTCGTTTTCTCCCACATCGCTAACTACACCTTTTATATTGCATTTCTGATTTTGTAAGCTTTTTCATGTCTTAAAAAATTATCTTGCTGAACAAAACATGTAAGTGCCAAACTTTTGTTTGCCACAGAGTTCATTTTCTGCACAATTCAAAATCCAATGGAAAAATCCTATTGGCTTTGGAGGAAAGGACCCAGAGAGATGCTAACTTCAGTGTTGACCTACAAAAATATGTCATCCCTGCGGCACACTATTCCACAGTTTGGTAGCCTACCCCGTTAATTGTTTCCATTTGATTGCATGTACAGCATGGCCACAACTTCATAACAACATAACGGCTCAGTGGTGTTTTGCAGCAAACTATATTACATCTGAATATTCAAGTTAGCTCTGTGAGTGTATTACATGATCTCAAGTGGTGTTTGATTTAGCTTGACAGTCTTGTTAATTTATTTTTTAAACGGTTGTATCCATGCAATTATCTGCCAAGCCACAGCACAGGGATATAAAAACACACACACACACACACACACACACACACACACACACACACACACACACATAACCTAATAGCAACATAGAATCAAACAACCTAATTCACTGGAGGATAAAAATTCAAAGTAACTCCCCCTTAAGAGCATTTGGCGTGGTGGAGGGCTATTTGACCGGTGGACAAAACACTCAATAAATTAATAAACAGAACTGATATGCTGTGATAGTGCGAGTGCACACACAACAAACACAACACGACTACACACAGTGCAAACAGAAAGCCACCCCCCTCTAATGCTTGTGTTTTTATTAGCGTCATAAACCACACAGACAGGGAGCAGCCAAAAAACTTTTCCTGATTTGATTTGATGCTTTTTGGATATAAAGTGCTCTCTTGTGGTCTCACTGCTTTTATTCAGCAGAATTGAATTCAAGGTTCTATTGGCATGAGAGCTGACTGTATTACAAAAATAAAACACAAATAATGAACGTGTTTTAGGCTATACATTTTTATCCCCATTGCAAGTGGCAGTATCTTCATGTCTGTGCATGAAATTGTGTCTACCTGGATAAATGTCCGGTGTGCGCACGCGCGCGCACGCACACACACACACACACACACACACACACACACACACACACACACAAAGAGTTGTTTCCTTTTCCAAAAATGCGGGGCATGTTCCGTGTCCACAGACAAAGAGAATAATTAATCTGTTGTGTGTGTGTGTGTGTGACTGCGTGTGCGTGTGCATGTGTTTATACCCTTTTCACCCTGTGGGGAGATTGTAATTGTTTTGCCCACTGCCAGTAGCCCAACATCAGCCTCTTTCTCTCTCTCTCTCTCTCTCTCTCTCTGTTCATCTCTTTCAGTCACTCACCAGCACACACACGCACACACACACACACACACACACACACACACACACACACACACACACACACACACATACAGACACCTCCACCTCCTCCTACCCCCCTCTGTGGCCTCTATTGTCGTGATTTTGGCTTTTCATTTTTTAAAGCCATTTCATTTACCGCTGCGCCCAACTTCCATGCAGAGGAGCAGAGGGATGAAAAAGTAATGGAGAGAAGGAGGTCAAACAGCAGGTAGGGAGGAGGAACATGGTGTCTGATGAGATTTCTTTAATTCATTTATAAAATGATAACAGTTTATATTGAAATTCAAACTGAGTCTTGCTTGAATATTTGCTGCATGTGCAAGTATATCATGGCAGAAAGCTCATATAATCTCATGCAACCTGTTCCAGTTGCAGGTGTTGCATAAGTAAAACAAAATCAGTGTTCTGCCACTTGTTTCACTTATCTTTTGCTCTTTTCCTCTGAGTTTGACACTGTGCCACACCATCTATCACTGGGGAAATGATTGCAGGCTTCCCTTTGGCCGATGGTTGACGCCCAGTTGACAGGCTGTCAGTCAGCCCACTGAGTTACCATAGTGATAGCTCAAACTAGTCTTTCTCCTTGACAAATGGGCGATGTGTGTAAATCACCTGTATGAGCCTGGTTGGGAGAGACAGAAATTGGAGAGGTGAGCACATTAGAGGGATATTGAGAGTATTTTCTCTGTTTTTTGGGCAATTATTGGAACCGTTACTGGCACTTCCCATGGGCATGGCTGCACACATGCCTGTACTGCACAGACACAGGGTTAGGTAGGTGAGCGCAGAGAGGAGAGAGTGAAGCACTTTACTGAAATGCTCAGAAGAGCCAATGCAGTGGCAGAAGCCGTCATTGAGCACATAAAGAGATAGATAGAGAAAGATGAAATGAGGAGAGTGTGAGATGCAGAGAAAAAAGAAGATGAGGAAAATAAGATGAGCCTCTGCCTCTGTGGTTTGGGGAAGACAATTGGGAGAGGTGAAGAGGGACAGCCACTGGGGGAAATGAGCTGTTCCACTTAAATTGTCTCTTCCTGCTGCACATGGTGCCCTTCTGGGTGAAGATGTCAGTAATGATTGAAATGTCAGCAACCACATTCAACACAGTGTGTACTCAGATATCCACATACTTAAGCCCTATAGACATGAATGTAACCATAACATATGACATCACAATCCTGCTGATGTGTCCTTGATCAACACCCAAAAACTGGAAGCAGCACTGACAAGTCCTGAAGTGGACATCGATGTAAAAGAGCAAAAGCAAACCAGTATTATCTGGTTTCTTTACTCCATTCTGACTTTAAACTGAACATCCTGTGGCTAAAACAAGCCATTTAGGGACATCACTTTGGTTATCGTTGGCTTTGGGAAACATCGATCAACATTGTTCACCTTTTTCTGAACATCTAATCAATTAATTGAGAAAATAATCAACAGATTAATCTACAATAAAAGTAATTATTAGTTGTAGCCCTATACTCAACTACAAGTAAAACTACTGGTGCCACGATGACCATGGCTACCAACCATGCCCCCACAGTTGGGCCTTATAACCCTAAAAAAAATTATGTTCTGTGACCACAGCAGTCTTGAGGTCCTGCCCTCATTGCCCCAGCTGATTTAGTCCTTTTCTCCTTTGCCTCTTTCCTGTCAGTACAGATTTTAGACAGCAGTGTCTTTTGTAGGTGCTCTGATTGGGCAACATCTTGAGACAGCCTGTACACATAACCAGTGGTGGGTTAGATTTCAAGTCCGCTATGAACCACTGGAAATCGGAGCTATTTAACTGTGATGCGAACTTGTGACAGAGACAAGGCACTCAAGACAAGTGCAAGAAACAGAGTGTGAGAGTATGGACAGATGTGATATGAGCCTAATGTTACTCCACAGTTCTCTAGTTTATGCTGCAAACTTGAGTCTTGGTAACAAACAGTGTTATATTCACCCATCTCCTGAACAAAACCTTTCATTGCGCTGCTGTCCATGTGCTGTATCTCCCATTTCTGCCAATGTGATGAAAAAGGGATCTTGTAAGTCATTATAATGACAGACTTTCTCAAAAATAATGACTTAATGTATCAAAGTAATGAGAAACATCTGTTACATAATGACTAAGAGATACTAAGTTGTTATCCTGACCATTCAAATCATCCTTATCCCTTAAGTTAAATTTGTTAATTCTGTAAACTTAAAATCATTGTTTTATTTGATGGCCATGATGCCTTGACATTTGGCCTTGTGCCCTCAAAAATTAACAGCACAAAAGGCTTGCCCCTAAAATGATGAAATTCCAGGCGTGGTACAAAGTACTCAACACAGGATACATGTGTGATGTCTTCATTTCTTTTTGTGTTTTTTTTTTTCTTGACTGTTTGATAGCACTTACAGTGCTTCATTTCAAGGTCCAAGCCTCCAGTATGCCTGAAGCAGACCTCAGGAGATCACCTTAAGTTGAAAAAAGACCTTGATATCTTTATCCTGTATTTACTGTTACTGACTTTATTTCCTAACCCTCCCCTCTGGTAAAAATCTAGAGCTCTGAAATCCTCACAAAATTTCCTCTGAAATGTACAAATAGCTTCTCCTCACTAGTTACATGGTTATTACTGCATTGATTACACAGCATCAATCCCTGGTATTGAATCTTAGACCGGACATTTGACATGTTTACATAAGAACATTGGTTTCTTGGTTAGAATTCCTCAGTTTACTAATTCTAATTATTTTGACTGTTCTTACAGTCCCACAGGCCCAATCATTCAACATCTTTCTGATTACACTATGTGCTGAAGTGCTTGGTGCTGCACCTTCATTCTTTGACAACTGTAGGCTGTGAAGTCTCTTGTCTCACTGCACAAATTTTATTGTTCTTTCCTCAAGTCCACTGCTGGCCATTCTTTCACGTGAGGGTGACAGGGTGGGAAAGTGAAAGTGCGAGAAAATTTGAGACAAAGAGATTGAGCAATGGATAAATCTCTGCAGACATTGCCCTTCTTTCCCTCCCACAATCAGGCAGGCCCCGAGCCACACAGGCATAAAGGACATTGTTTATAGACAGGAGAAAGCACTTAGTTCCTCCTTCACACCTTTTAGTCTGAAGGTCTTATGAGAGAAAGAGAAAAGAAGGACAAGACAGAGGAGAATAACAGAGGGTTGAGAGGTTATTGAAGGTGAGTGGCGAGAAGAAGAGGGGGAGGAGGGTGCTTCTTTGTTAAGACGAGAGAAGAGGAGACAAAGCGAAAGAAGATGAGCAGATGGGTAGAATAGAGGAGGAGAAAATTAAAGGAATGAGGCAGAAGAGGAGGATTGATGGGTGGAGAAGACAAAGGGGGAGGGAGGCCAGAAAAAACATGGAAAGACGTGAGGAGAGGAGACAACAAGTACGAGGGGTGGGAGGTAAGGTTAACATTGACGTGTACATGTACGTGCCAGTTAGTTTTGAAATGTGAATGGGAGTTGCCTCATGTATAATGGGAAAGGAGCATCTCATTCCATCATCTCAGTGGCTGAAACAGTGACAATAGAGGGCCCAACAGGTCAGAAGAAAAGAGGAGAGGAGAAAAGAAAGCTGTACAAAATGTTCAAAGCTGACATGAAGTACGATGATATCCCGAAAGCTGAAATGAGAGCAGAGAAGGAGAGAAGAGAAGAGAGAGAGGAGAGAAGTAAAGTTCGAGTCACAGTAAAATTTGCAATTGTTAAAAATGAAGAGTGAGGAGAGGAAGATTAGTTGTTTGGAAGGATGGGTCGGAGGTGCTAGGAGGGAAGAAAATGGAAAGTGCAAAGAAGAGAGCAGAGAAGGGTGCAAAAATAGTTGTTCTCTTGGTAACAGCCCTGGGAAGGTGATGTAGGTGCTTCGGGGAAGAGAGGAGAAGCCTGGGCACAATAACCAAGACAAGAGGGATGTCCACAGGCTCAGGAGTACCTGAAGAAATGACTGGGTGGACAAAGGAGCAAACAAGTACAGAGACAGAGAGGAGTGGATGATGAAAGAGGAAAGATTGGGGAAGAAGATGAGAGCGGCGCTGGAGAGGTGAGAGCGGATGCACAGTGTTTGCCGTGTATTATCATGGGACCACAGTGGTTAGAGGATTCTGATATGCTGTCTGTTGAACACTAATGGCTTTCTAGTTTCTCTGTGTGTATGTGCATGTACTTGGCATCCATCAAGCCACGATTTTATCACAAATTTCCTTTGGGAGAATTGTGCCTGCAGTAAAGCTTCTTAAAAGGCAACCTGGCATCTATTTTGTGTGAAATAACCTTGTGTAGTCACTAATTCATTCATATTTTATCAATGTCCTGCAGAGACCACAAGCACTTAATGGGCGAGGGATTTTTTGCAACCACAGAATGCTTGTGTATGCTCTGTCCTCAGAGGATGTCAGTCACCTTTACCAGCTGTCCTAATTCATTTTGCATTTGAGCACCTCCAGATTTTACATCAAGCTGACATCCCAGGCTGCTTATGCTCACAAATTGTCCATGGTGGACACTGTTGCACTATCCCAGGCCATAAAAATAGCAATTGAATTTTTAAAGTTGCCCGTACTCAATTTTAATATCCTTTTGCACATACACCATGCTATTTAGCAGTGATGGAAAGCAAAACTGAATATAAACGTTCTGAAATAGGTGAATAGCCTTTCATTCATCTCAGTGTGAGTTGATTGCTCTCTTTGTTGTAATACCAGGAAACGTTCTGTGAATGTATTTTCCAAAGAAACTGAGGCTACAATGTTTGCACATCAGTCACAAGAATGAACAGGAAGTTGGCTACCATATTTTAGACCAACATTAGTAAGGGCTGTCACATTAGTTGTGACAAATAAAGGTATGTTAAATAGCAAAATGGAGTGCATTTTTTTGAAAGGAGCTTGAGTTTTTCATTTTTTAAGGGTTTGATTCGCGAATATGTGCTATGTAACTGCCACTTTAAGACCAGGCATGACGAGTAAGAAAGTAACCCCCCGTGACTGAGAAGCCTTATACCAACTAAGTTTGCTTATTGCAACAATTAGAAATAATGACATACATTATGACTGGGAAACGCAACTTTCTTTGTAACCTTAAGAAATGTATATGCGGCCAAGCCCACACTCTTAAGTGACACCATAGTTCACTTCATTTCACATTTGACTTTGGATGTTAACAAACAAATGCTGACCAGCATTTAGGGAATGAATTAGGTTTTTGTTACTACATCAGAGATATGGCCATTCACAATTTTTTTCATGTCGTTTTCTCTGCATGCCATTGAAAGAATTCATGAGAGACAATGTCACTGACGCGGAAACATTGCTGGGGATTATGTAGTGATGGTGCAAAGTCATGCTGCTGAAATAGTGTTGCCACAAGGGCGAAAGAGGGGACAACAGTGTTTTGGGATGCTCTGAACAAACCTAGAATGCCCTCAACAAATCTGCCTGATTTAGATGTGGACCATGAATTTGGAAATGGGTGTGCACCATAAACTCTGTTATACACAGGAGGGAGTTTTATTTAATTTTTTTCTGACAGATATCCAGTTTCCTCTTGCTCAGTACGCACAGAATACAAAACAAGTCAGCAGGTGGGGCTATCTTAGATATGTTTGATCACATAAACACAGCTTACAACAATAGTAAATCCCTGTCTGCCTGTCTTATGAAAGAAGCAGGACCTGTGTTGAACAGGAGAAAATGGAGGCGTTCCTGTTCTGGTTTTCTGTCACTGGCTAGTCTGCAATTTGTGGCAGCTAAATGGGTTGTGACAACTTATAACAGTGAGGTGGTTGTAAAATGAGTGGTTCAAAATCTACTCTAGTTGAATGAATTCATTGTTGCTTTTGGTCTTTGCAGGAGATTTGCTGATAATAAAAAGGAAAAAACAACACCAGCTTTGTATCTCATACCACCAACAATATCGGCAAGCATGAAACAGGAACATGAAGAACGTTAAAGCTGGGCACATACTTGGAGATGTAAGCATGATAATTAATTAGACACGTAAATAGACATTTACTCTTTAAACTTCTTTAATATATTGACATTGTCATTAGGTGAGGTTAAAGACAAAGACACTAATAATATTGTCATAGTAATATTGATCAGTCTGTGTTAGTAGTTAAAGAGAAAGGCCACAGTTTGTCAAAAGGGAGCCCAAGCCTTGAAGACTTTGAAAAAAGCCCAGTAACCCTAACCCTACATGAGCGACTAAAATGATGGGTCATAAAAACCACCAGGCAGCTCTCTCACTCTGCATAGCTTAATTGAATTACACCCTGTACACTGCTTTGTGCACTGACTGTGTAAGTCGAGGGAAGATCAAGATGCAGAGAGAGACATAAGTGCGGAGAGAGGGCCTGTGTGAGTGTGTGTATCCCTGAGGCAGCAGTACGCACAGCATCTGTATACAGAGAGTGTATTAAAGTGTTGAAAGTTTCATTAAGACTTGAGTACAGAGTTTGGCCACCAGAGGATTGACATGTGCAGTCATAGTGCAAGTGTGTGCATGGGTGAGATTATGGTGTGTGTGTGTGTGTGTGTGTGTGTGTGTGTGTGTGTGTGTGTGCATTAGTTTGCTCATACGTTGATCAATATAATGAATGGTTGTCACAATACATTTGTCAATAATATTTGTAACAAATTGCTTTAAAGAAATACATTAAGTAATCAGTTGTTTAAACTTAAATGTAAAACTCTATCAACCCCACTGCACAAATATAGAATCAGAGTAGTGCATACAACAGTTGTTGAACTGTTCCAATGAACTATTTAATTCTTTTTCTTTTTATGCCCTTTCACTTGATTTGTCGCAATGAAAAGCCTCAAGGCCTTTTTATGTTTTCATAGCTCTTTGATTTGTGCTCAAGGTAAAATCATTTTTAACATTTTGACACGCGTGGGAGTCCAAACTCCCAGTCTGGGGAACCACTGCAAGACATCACTTTAATTCCTCCTGAATAAAAAATGACCATTTTAATGGATAGTCAAATTCCTGATGGCTTTTCAGTAAGCTAATTTTGTCTGGCAAACATGATTCTTAGAGTGAGTGGATAAATTCATCCCGGGGGTGGGATTCTCATACAGAAAATCTGCCCTAAAACTCCATGTAGAACATTTCTGTGACCTTGATCAGTCCAACCTCGATAATCATGCAAGTATCTTTAAAAGCTGGTAATAAGAAGACCAGTTTTAAGTTATGTGTTAGGTGATGCTACCTTCGCTGTTATATTACAGTATGGTGTATAAGCTGGTTTGACCTCATACTTATTTGGTAATATATCTCCGTATACATTACATGCAACTGTTTCACACTCAAAGAGGGTGTTAAAGATTATTTACAGGTGGGTGGTGTTTGTTTACAAGTGGCAACAGCAAAGCAGCATTACTTCAAATTGTGTATACTTCACATTACTGCTGACAGTTTTTTAAAGCATGCCATTGTTTTTAGATGGTCGTACATGTCGTACATTATTTAAGCACCAATAGCACAGTGTCTGCCTCCAATAGATCTTTCCTTGACACTTAACAAATCCCTCTCAAGAGAGATGCCACTGTGGTGCCTGTGAAAGACAGAGGCAGCCCAGAACTGTATGGCTTACATGGTCATAGAAGTACAAGGTACAAGACATTTTTTAAAATCATTATACAACACAGGGTAATATTGCGAGATTTAGTTGTAGTTCCCTTTTTTGCTACTCATAAAAAAACAAACTTATATACAGTGGATTGATAGATAAATGAATTTTAAAATATTTTGCATGGAGGGGTGCTGATGAATTAAGCAGTTTCACAGCCTGGTGGAAGAAGCTGCTCTGCAGTCTGGTGGTGCAGCAGTAGATATTTATGTATCTCTTGCCAGACAGCAACAGGGTGAACAGGCTGTAGCTGGCGTGGGTATTACCCTTTAGTAACTTTTGGGTTCTGCGAAGGCACCTCACCTCCACAATAATACTGATGTTCGACAGATGATACCAGTGATGGTTTTAATCACCTGCTGCAGAGTCTTTCTGTCCGCAGCCATGCACATACCATGCCAGTTTGGGATGTTGGCAGTTAGGATGCTTTCTATTGCTCCTCTGTAATAGTTAAAAAGAACTTGGCGCAGGAATTTTTCTCTCTCATGTTTCCTTAGGAAATACAGTCATTTCTGAGCCTTCTCTACCAGGGCGGAGATGTGTGATGCATGACAGGAACCTAAAAGTATTCACCATTATCTCCAGTAATGTAGTCAGGGGTGTTTGTCCTTGCCTCCTTTTTCTGAAAATCAACGATCAGCTTGTTAATTTTGCTGGCATTGAGCAGTAGGTTGTTTTCTGTGCACCATGACGGTGGTGGTGCAGGGACCAAATTTTATCTCCAGCCACCAGCCAAATTCTGGCAAAATATGCAAATAAGTGGTAGAGTTGCTTCACTCACCAATCCAAAAAAACAATGGTAATCTATTGAGTTGATGGTGAAATTTGGACATTGATTAGCCATTTGGCTGGTGGACAAAAAAGTTAATTTAGGACTTTTCTTAATTAATTTAATTCATTTTGGAGTTTTTTTCATGTGGAGGCTGCAGTCATGGGTGTACAGCATGAACAGGAGGGGGCTGAGCACACAACCCTGTGTTTGCGCCCTAGAGTAGAGGAAGTGAGGCCGCCCATCTGAACTGTCTGGGGTCTGTTTGTGAAGAAGTCCAATATCCAGTTGCAGAGTATGCTACTCAAGCCCAGAGTGTTAAGTTTGCCAGTTAGCTCGACGGGGGAGATTGTGTTGAATGCTGAGCTGGAATCAACAAACAGCAT